>CAKNYM010039959.1:0-15081 GCA_932195095.1 Andricus curvator
GTTCAGCCTTACGGGTCGTTCCTCTATCCGCAACCTGAGGACGCGCTGCGTAGTGGTGATAGGAAACCCACCGAGTAGTCAAACCATGCGATAAAAGAGTAAAAAAAAATCTTTATCATAGTTGAATGCATACAAAATTCTTAACAAATTAAATACACGCTCTGCCAAAAACTTTTATCGAATTCACACTATTTAGCGTAATAATACTTTTTTTCCTCCCTTCAGCATCGATATTTCTTGAAAGTATTATCGTTCATTGAGAAAAAATAAAAAATGTCTTCTTTTTATAGTCCTTTCACAGAAAAATCGTCTATCTCAGTGCGATACCGACAAACGAAATTCTGATTTTTTCGTACACAAATAATTTGTTTTATATCAAAAATCTCTTCATAGGAATCGCGTGACCTCATAGCTGGCTGGAGGGCTTAAGAGTTTCATCGGAATATAGCTCTGGAATAGATCTGGAATATCTGAGCAGAGGGAACTGGCGAACTTTAGTGGGTGAGGCCTAAAAAAAAAGCAATCCTTTTAGGGAGTGATAGGAAAGCCTCCAAAAATATCAAGGTCGTGAGGTCTCATGCTCCCAAGCCATGGTGTGATCGCCGTGTCAAGGGCTGAATGGCACCAGGGTTAACAAATCCTTGAACACCCCGACGTGCCCCCTCAGTCGAGGCAGTCACAAAGGAGTCACAAAGGAGGTATCTTAACGGAGACTTTCGGATGCCAGGTCGAATCCCATAGTATGTAGACCCGCCTCCTGCAAACGGGGCTCGGCAGGAAGTGTTCTTTATTCCCCTAGCTACTCGTGGAGCCGAAATGGGCGAAACACAGAAAAATTAATGAAAATAATGAGGGCTTTATCCGGGGCCCGAATCTAACCTGCCGCCAATGGTGGACGGCTCTTTAAAGGCCTTCCTACCAGGAGCAGTGTCGACTTTTAAAACCGATGACACGAAAATACAGAGCCTTACTTTCGCGCAGATGGCAAACAACGCCCTCATCAGTTCATGGTTCGTGTTATCGAATGCCTTGCGGTAGTCAATCCGAGCCTCGGACAGATTTCGTCGATACCTGATAGAGTCCTGGGTAATAAACCTGTCTATTAACAGGTTCTCCCTGCAACCTGCCAGCCGTCTCTTGCATCCACGTTGTTCAACTATTGCAATCCATACCGACTCGATAGATCTTATATCCTCTCTTTGAGGATGTCAGTGAATAGGTTGTAGCTGGTGTTTAAACAAAGTAATGGACCTGTAGTTCTTTGGACTTGACAAATCTCCGGTCTCAAGAATCAGTACCGTGCGTCCTTCCACTAAACACTGCGGGATGGGTTATTCTCCGTTTAAGAAAGTAGTAAATGTACGAGCTAGATTTTGGTGCGTAGAAGTGAACTTCTTCCACTAAAAGTTGTTGATTTTATCTGGCCCTGGCGCTGGAAAGTTCTCAGTTCAAGCGATAACTTCCTTCACTTCTTCAGTAGTAATTAGTGGACTTTCTCCTCTGGACCTTGTAACATTTGCCTTTGGCAAAAGTAACGAAAGAGTGATATATCTGAACCGTCTTTATTTAGCTGATAAGTATCTCCATATACTTCCTCCCAGAAGACTGGAATCTCTTCTCGACTAGGCGGATTTTTAACGGCACAAAACGTTTTATTAAACAGACTGGAAGGATGAGTAGAAAAGGTGGAATTTTCCTGAATCCACTTTACTCACCGTTCAAGGCGCTCTTTCGCTGTTGAAAGAGATCTTATTTTTTGCGTCCAGTGCAGCTTGATGGTCAACAGTTTACATTTGTTCAGTTTGTGATTTGCTTTCTTTGAGTTTCGAGCAAGTGCCCTAACTTTTGAAATGCATTTTTCATTTGTTGTTATGTAGTTAATCACACACTAAACATTTGATGCATGCCGTCTCGCCGTTTTAATTTTAAACTGAAGCTGTGCAATACGCTCAAGAGTCTTACTCAGGCGTACTAAGCAGGTAGATTGCCTTCTCGTAAACTGCACAGTTCAGAGTCCAGCGATTATCATCTTCGGGGAGCAAATCGGGGAGAGCAGTACTAGCTTCAGCTGATTTGCTGAAACGAGTTGTATGTTCGCTGAAGGATGTTGCTCTGCTAGATAAAGGCGTTTTATGAGCATATGCCGGGTGCATATTGACCCAACGTTCATGTAACCTCCGCATGAATCCTTTTCGCGCGGGTGAGCTTCTTTGCCAACAGTTAAGGATGTCTCTCCTGAGTTAGTCTGACCATTTAAAACGATGTTCTCGCGTTTGTCCGGGACCTATTGTGGGTGGCACTGAGCGATACTGGTGACGTAACTGCGTAATTCGTTGCATTGGGGAGTTAACCCAATGCAACGTGGCTGACTGCAAGAGCCGGAGCTCTCGGGCTTTTATTTTAGTATTTTTATTATCATTATATCTATTATTTTATTTTCTCACTTTATATGGCATTTGAAAAGCTAAACTATTATTAACATGAAAACAATACAAATTATTTATAATTATAATTCTTTAAGATAATTATTTACAATTATTATAATATATTACTTGATAATGTTGAAGTTTAATGTAATTTAATTTTAAAAATTTCTAATAAATAAAAAATAGATTATAATTTAATTTATATATAATAAATAAGATTGTTTATGTGATTAACCATGTGATAAAGATCAAAATAATAATTTAAGAAACTACAAATTACTATTTAATTATCATTTTGATCAAATGTTAAATAAAATTTCAATGCACTTTTAGCCCAATCCGTCAACTTTTCTAAATTTCGCTGCCACTTTGAATCCGCCATTTTGAATTTGGCATTTTTTACCGAAAATTCGTAATCATGGACCCTGAAAACCCCCTAGTAAGCATTTTTAGTCCAATCCGTCTACTTTTTCGAATGTTGACTAAACCTGAAGATTAAAGGGAGGGAGTGTCTTTTGAGGTGCTGTAGAACGACCGTACTGATTCTGGGCATCCCCGAGGATCCGTTGGCCGTTCTGGGGTTCCTGAGCTTCCAGAGCACCACTCTACAAACTGATTCTTGGAAGGTATATTACAACAGAGAGGGAGCTAGACCAAAGGGGGCGGGCTGTATTCTAGCTGTAAGTCTCCCCGAAATCTCAATCAGGATCCTCGCGGCTCTGGATTATTAACCTTATCTAGGGGCGGGTAGGGGACCACAAGCGTCCGGAAACGCCGCGTGTCGGCCTATCAACGACTGAGACGCGAATCTCTATGGTGCAGATTATTTTATACCACAGCCAAGGCGCCTCGGTGGTTTTAACCAGGCGTGTGGCAGTGATGTAGACAGGGGTTGCCCTAAACCGAGAACCCTGGTTATACAAGGAAAGGAGGACTTGCATGTTGGTGGCGGAAGTGAAAACGTGTTCAGTGACCGGTGGTGAGAGGATTTTACGGAATTTCTGTGGAAGGTGTGAGTGGAGTTTGAGGGTGGAAGCCTGGGAGGTGAGTAGGGTTGTGTGGTGTGAATTGGAGAGATAGAAAGTAATTTTCAGCGTAGGTGTGAAGTGGGATTTAATTAGATAGGGAAACTGAGGTTAGGTTGGCAAGGAAGCGGGGGCGTTTGTGGCCAGGAGTCTGGGCCTTCGAGGGGTCAAGGGTGGTTCTCGCAGAGTTGGGGGATGTTAAGGGAGAGAAAGGGGTGTCTGCAGGGGCTGTGAGGAATTGAAAAAAAAGGAAAATAAAGGGAAAATTTAGCGGCGATAGAAGGCAGCATTCTTCAGAGATATCTATCGGTTGCGGAGTGTACTGCATGGAGAGGTCCCAGTTACCGGCGGCAGAGCGGGAGGTGGGTAATGAGAGTGCTGGCAGGGCTGGTAGTGAAATTGACGTGGAGAAAATTTTCCACGTACCACGACGGCCAACAGCGCGTGGGCCCGTGTCGAGCGGCGCGTCGGGGAGAGGGAGAAAGCGGAACGGTGGGAACGAAGGAAGCGAGAAGGTAAAGGAGAGAGCGTCTAGCGCAAGTGACGGGGAGGATCTCTTGAAGAGGAAGAGAGACAGCCAAGAGAGTCCGGAGAAAAGCGAGGTAGAGATTCCGTTTAAACAAAACGGGAGAACACGTAGGTCACCTCCCCCCCTCCCAATGGAGGGAAAGGCGGAGAAGGAGGCTCTCGGGATGCTGTTAGGCGTGATCAGGTGGCTGAGGGAGGACGTGAGGGCGGCTAAGGAGCAGACGGAAGGCATGAGGGAGGACTTGAGAATCAGAGATGAGAAATGGGAAAAGGAGGTGAAAGAGCAGAGGGAGAGAGTAGAATGGTTAGGGAGGAAAAGAAAAAAAAAAGAAGTTAAAATAAAGCAGATGGAAGAGGAGATTAGTGTGTGGAAGGAAAGGACGGAAAAAAGGCTTGAGAAGGTGGAGGGCAGGACGGAAATGGAAGTAGGAGACGGGGGTGAAAGAGCGAGATTAAAGGTATTTGGGAGAAGGTAGAGAATATGATAGAAGAGAAAGTAAGAGAGCGTAGGAATGAAAAGACTAGATATGTATATCGCCTCGGCTAATTTCCCGGCCAATGCTGAGGGGCCCCCACCTCCTAGAGAGGTGAAGGCTCCGATTCAGCACTGCCAGGAGAACAGGATTCCACTGCTGTTTGGTTGTGACGCAGACTTTCATTATAAAGTGTGGGGGAGCGAAAACATCAACGGCAGAGGGAGAGATTTAATTGAATACCTAGCGTGTAATGAGCTGAAGATTCTCAATCATAGTGATACTCCCACATTCCAGATTGAAAGCAGGAGTGAGGTTCTCGATTTAACTCTACGTTTGGAACAACTGAGGAGCTGGATAGTGAACTGTAGAGTCTCTGATGAGGAGTCTCTCGCAGATCACAAATATATCTTGTCCCAGTTGGCCCTACGAAAACCGGCGATTTCAAAGATCAGAAACCCCAGGAATACACTTTGGCACTCATTTAAAGAGAAACTCACAGACAGGCTTGTGGAATTTCCCACAAGCTATGGTACCATAGATGAGTTAAAGTACACCGTGGATTTTCGGCGAAGGGCTCTGATTACGTCATACAAGAAAAATTGCCCTACAAGTACAATCAGAGCTCGTTTGGGAATGAAAAAATGCATAAAATCAACTTGCAGGAAATAAGAACGTGACCCTTATATGAGTTCCTGGTCGCACAGGGATCAAGGGAAACGAAAAAGCGGACTAGAGTCTTGTTGCATCGGAATGGCCGTAAAAAGCTAGATCCGGACGAAGCACCGGTAATACTGGGAGCAAACCCAGGGTTGCCGAAAGGCGAAATCCATCCGTCTTATGTCAATACCCAGCATTAGCTAGGCTCAGGCAACAAACCTTTGGGTTCCACTTCATGGAAATTAATACGCGAGTAGTGGCTGACATCCTGGGCTTCACTTAGAGGTGTGGAATTTAATACTGAAAGCGACGAGTTAAGGGTGTGGCTTTATAGCTTGAGCACCAGGGGTGCCCTTTTTGGGGCTCCCCGCTTCTCTATAAACTTATCTTAACCTAACTTGTATCAAACATTTTTATTCTTATTTAACTTCCCCATATCTCCGGATTACATTTGTATCGCAATCAGAATTCAAGCCTCCTCCAATTTGTAGTAAGTGTCGCAATTTGAGATTAGCAACTTCCACATCTATTTCCTCAAAACTGAATTTATTTATCAAATCAAGCTTGTCTCGTCTGAATTAAGCTCGAGAGTGGACTTTTGCCTCATCTTTAAATGTTAAATTACGGTTGCTTGAAAATTGCCATTTTCACTGTTTTCTACTGTTTTGAAAGCCTAATAACGGCCCTAATAATATATATCTTATACTGAAATTTTAACAATATTTTCCTCGAAGGTTGAAGATCATATTTTCTAAAAAAAGCAGATTAGGAAAAATATAAATAAGCCTGCAATAATGAAAACAAATCTGAGTAAATTTTTGAAATTTGACACGTCTACGACTTAAGCTGTTTACTTTTCGGGCGGAGCGCTCATCAGCTCGGCCATAAAAGTCGATCCCTGTGGGTGCTGACACAATAAACTCATAAAGCAGACCCTTTCTCGGCAAGCGTTCTTTAGCCATATTTCCCTTTTTCAGAAAAGTGAATAATAATAATTCGGGGGACGCTAACTAATCCTGTCATAAAGTCACATCGATGAAAAGAGCTGAGGTTGCACCTTTACGATCGACTCTTCACTTACCGAAATTGCCAGCTTTTGCAATGACAACTTTCAAAGACAATGGGCCACCTTTAAATATTATTTAAAATTTTTAAAAAAATCTGGCTTCTACAATCCATTAACTACCGTTATTTGCCCTTCACTCCTAAGAAAACCAAAATTGTTTTTTTCTGGTCACCCTACTGTAGATTATAAGAACACAAAAATTCACTCTACAGTGGATTGGTTGACTGAAGATCAGTATAGCCTTGAGTGGGAACAGCTCACAGATGATGAGATCATTCGGCAAGCATTGGGTCATGCAGAAACACCGAACAAAAATAACCCAAATCTGCCACAAATTGAAAATGCAGTGTCAGATACAAAGGCATTTGGGGCCCTGCGCATTTCAGCAGTTGATGTCAGACCCACCAAGGGTGTTTGTGTGTGCGTGTGTTTGTGTGAATATATATCTATATTTATATATTCGCACATGCCAAGAACATCCGCCTGCACCTCAACGTCAATATATATATATATATTTGTGTGTGTGTGTGTACAAGTGAATATATATCTATATTTATATATTCACAAATGCCAAGAACATCCGCCTACACCTCAACCTCAACCTCGACCTAATCAAATGAAACCAACAGAGGATTTGGTGACTTCAAGAAGGGATCCATACATTGGTTCACTTCGTAGAAAACTAATTCTGTAGATTTGACCTTGGATTGACCTTCATTGTGACCTGGTGGGTGTGAACTGACACCGAATTTGGATTCAGCGACCCCAGAAACGTATAAACAGATAGGTTTTGCAGAGTAGGAAGCTGATTTTGTAGATTTGACCTTGGACTGACCTTGACATTGACCTGATGGGGTCAAACGGATCCCGGATTCGAATTCAGCGACCCCAAAAACATAAAGATACTATGGTCTTGTCGTTCAGACCTTCCGCACTACTTCTTTTTCGTAGGGCATTGTGGGCCGTGTAATCGCAGATTCCTCGAAAATCGGGATCTTCTAAGGACCATAACTCAAAAATAATCATAGGATCGACTTGGGCCCATGGAGACTTTTATTCAGCACGCCGAGAACATCACTTTCTAGAAGTTTCAGCCAATTTGACGGACTGATTTTTTCCATTGCTTTTGTGCGGGGTCCTTTGAAGTTTTCATAATATATTGTATTATCTGCAGAATTACGCCTTTAAAAGTACTCGGATCCAAGTCGAAACATGTTTGTGATTTTTCAACAAACATCCAAAACCCGGAAAAGACCTATAGACTTTCTTCATATATAATAATCTATATATCGCCCATCTAGTTTCGTAAGCTCGTAAATCACAACATTTTTAAAAACGAGTTCTTTTGTTGCATTTTACACTTCATAGCGCTACGCGTTGATTATCGGTAATATTTTTAACCAAAGATTACTGTCACACCAAGCTAACACCCCTTTCAAACTCATAAGGTCGTAAGCCACATGGGACAAAAAGTTATATCCCTCTTGAAAAAAATGTACGACGTACCCCTTGAAGTGACAGTATAAGCAGAGCCTGACATTTAATATTTTTTTATATTTTCGCTCATATAATTAATAACGTGTTCCATTAAATATATGAAATGCTGCATAAATGGAAATTATAGATGGTTAATATCAAGAATTGTTTCTGCTTCTTCCACGTAACCCACACCTAATAGAATAAGTCATATAAATTAATTCTTTAGGTAAATTTAGAGTAATGTCAATTGTTAGCAATCAAAAGAATAATAAATATCAAACTTTTTCAATTAAATTTGTACCTGGAAGACCTTTTTTCACGAAATATGTGTTTTTGTAAAGCAAGTGGGTTACGATCTTCTGAAAACTTAAACCTACAATTTCTTTTTTGCCTCTCTTGTAAAATTTTATTTTCGTGGCTTACGATCTTATGCAACTAGATAGAAAATATAATGTTATATGCATATCTCTTATAAATGCAAAAATCTTTTTCCTTTGTTGCAAAGTAATGTAGTAGATAATAATCGTTTCTGGTGTCACGTTCTGATAACAACTCTAATTGTAAATTATAATTTTGTTACTGCACTCACCCTTAATGAGTCCTATACTGGGTTCATACGAAAGGTTCGTATTAGCCACTCAATTTATTACCTATCTACTACTGAATGTTAACATATCTGATGAACATTAATTTTCCTGTGAGTAAGCAATTAACTCACAAAAATAAAGTAAGAAAAGCCAGGGTACTCTTTTTACCATTACGAGAGACATTGCTTCGAAAACTGGGTGACTATGGGTAAATCTTGATACGGAACTACCTAGCCTCCTCTATAAAGAAGAATTACGACCGGACCAAATGTCCTCTCGACATCAGAGAATTTATTTCTCCATCGTAGAATCTTACTTGAAGATTGCATTCGAACATTTTATATATTCTATTAATTCTCAATGGAAACGAATATTTTTACATTAATTATACTCCCGAAATACTTATTCTTTAAACTATAATTACTTTTTATGATGTCAACGTGAAAATCTTTATAAATCCAATAATAGAATTCATTTTACATACACTGTAGTAACTGACACCGCATGTTGCGAATTGCATAACAGCATTCTGCATGAGTTCAAAGTTCGTTACCTTCTGTCAATACGTCATCTACATTTTTTACCATTTTTTAAATTTCATGCATTGTGGAACTTATGATGTAGGACACGTACCATCGAAATCCTTCAGCTTCAATAATGGAACTAATATGTTGATTGAATCAAAGCGATTGATCGATGAGCTGCGAACAAAATTGAATTAAAGTACTCCGGTTCAGAGGGTTGACGACAGATAAAGTGAGAGGGAATCGTTTCATATCCCCACAATATGTATATATGTTGCTTTAATAAAATCCTATTTTTAATCAATCAAGTGATGCCTATGCTCTGTGATCCCGGCTTGTGGCAGATTCTTGATCATCGTTCGGTCATGAAAAAATGATAAGGTATTCAATATATCGTTAATGCAGCTCGGTACCCCGACTCTTATCGATGCTATCTATCAATCAGATCGCACATTCAAGTATAAGACTTGTAGTATATTACTACTATGTAAGTAGGAACTACATGAAGTAACAGCAGTTGCGTTTCCCTGTTACGCTCATTTTTGGTGCATCCAAATAAGTTTTTTTGGAAAAAGACCTACTGGGGCTAATTTTTTTATAGTTCAAGAGTTCCTAGAACACAAAGCAATGAGTGACGAAAAGAATTAAACGCCAATAAGAAAAAAAAGGAAACAAGTTTTTCCTCGACGCTAATTTTAGACCTGAAGATGAGCATCCATTAACCCTAACAAAATTGAAATAGCGTCGCAGAATGATGGAAATAAGAAAATAAAAATAACTACATAATATCATATTGATGAAACTTTAATAAAATAAAGATGATCCATGAAAATAATTCCTAAGAATGCTTCTATCTAAATAAGATATTACCATTTTGTTTGTACATTTTTTTGTCTATTAGATCACGAATTGAAGCCTTTGTACACCTATAAAATGTGATACGTAGTAAAAGTAACAGTAATTTACGCCAAGTAATAAATATCTTCGGAAAATCTTGATTTAATATAGGTAAAATTCGGAAACTTAAAATCAGATGTATTAAGACACAGATAAATTAAAATCCTATTTTCATGAAATTTTAGCAAGATATTAGTGTAGTAATCCGATGAAATCCCGGCCCACGAAATAAAAGAGTTTTTTAGTCATATACAAAAGAATTTTTTTAATCCATGTTTCTTGAAATAACTGTTGTTGATATTTGATCGTATTTGGGCGGAGCAGTATAAAATCCCTTTATTCATTTCCAACTTTTTCAACATACATTTGGAACTAGAAAATCGGCTCAGCTATGTCAAAGAAAATGTAATTTATCGATTTTCCGCATTTTTTTGAAAATATGTAATGCTTCACGAAACTAACCTCTCAATTATGGACCAAATTCAAGTGCGGGCCGGGTAACACAATTATGCCCCGGCGAAAGTTTCAGATGGGAATTATTTCAAAACCAGCACAGTAAAAACAAATACTTAAAGTTATATTCGACTTGATTTCAGATTTACTTTAATTAAGAAAGAAACTAAATTTAAATACACAAACTATCTTCAATAAAGCACTTACTTATCTTAAATAAGATTTAAGCATTTCTCCACTGAAATAAAGTAAACTATGCATATATTTTTCAATATACAGTTCGAAAAGTAAGTTGAAGGGAACCTGAAATAACATGTAAGGCTTTTGTTACCTAAAAGTAAGAAGTACGCCTGACGGAATTTCAGGTAGTGCGCCCGAAGTGGCCTTGGTATTCTGCTCCGTTTCTATAATCTAGTTCTCGTTTCAAGTCACGCTTTGTCATAAATCGCTAAATCTTAAATTGCATTCTGTTAAAAAGTCACTCGAGAACTGTCTATTTACTGTTTTTCGAAGTCAAAACTGTATTTCCTACCCATATGTTTAGTGTAAAGTAAGTTTTGTAAGGAACGCGTATTGTTCTTTGTCAAGATTGTCATCGAAAAGTATGATTGTAAAGTGGCGTTCACATGAATGAAAAGTGAGTCTTCGAGATTCTTGGTGCAGACAAAGTCTTCTACTTTCCAATTTATAGAAAATCCAAAAGGATTTTATAATGATTTTTATCCTTATAATTTATGTGATTTCAGGTTAGGACTCGCGGGTTACGGGCGGCGGGGGGGGGGGGGGAGATCCATGATTTCAGCATAAATATGCGACTTACTTTCAGGAAGAAGAGTCGTTACTTTAAGGTCATATCAACCATACACTACCTTTTCATACTGGTATGGTACCTCACATGCATTGGAATTTCACAATACAAGTCCAGTAGCCAGAAACACTTCTGTATCATATTTGCAGCTGGATACACCTGTTGAACCGGAAAGTGTCCACAAAAATGTAAATTATTTCTCAAGACACTTTTTCCACGTAAAAAAAAAAACTTTCCGACGGAGCCAAAACTTTTGCTAATATTATAGTACATAGCGCGCGTATTCATGGAATTCACGGAATTAACGGAATTCATGGAATTCATGGAATTTACAGAATTCATGGAATTCATGGAATTCATGAAATTTACGGAATTCATGGAATTCACGGAATTCATGAAATTCACCGAATTTATTGAGTTCGTGGAATTAATGGAATTCTCTAAATTTATGGGATTAACGGCCATAATGCCCAATGGCCATAACACGCTGAAAAACCCAGTTCTCGTCAGATCACTGATGTTAAGCAGCGTTGGACGCGGTTAGTACTTGGATGGGTGACCATTCGAGAATACTGAGTGCTGTTGGCACATCGTGGGTGTGGTGAGCCCACACTTGTAGTAGTTATTTACTACAAGAAACTATCCACCTAGAAACACTACCCGAATCGGGTAGTTTCACGCCTACCCTGAAAGGGAAATGGCTTAACGGTATACAACGGAACTCATGGAATTCATGGAATTCACGGAATTCATGGAATTCACGTCATTCATGGAATTCACGTGATTCATGGAATTCACGGAATTCACAGAATTCATGGAATTCGCTGAATTCATGGAATTAATTAAATTCACGAAATTCATGGAATTCACAGAATTAATGGAATTCTCAAAATTCGTGGAATTCGCAGAATTCATGGAATTCACGGAATTCACGGAATTCATGGAGTTCATGGAAGCGACGGAATTCATGAATTCCTCGAATTCCATGAATTCCTTGAATGCCATGAATTCTGTAAATTCCTTGAATTCCATGAATTCCGTGAATTCCATTAATTCCTTGAATTCCATGAATTCCATAAATTCCTTAAATTCCATGAATTCCATGAATACATTATATTCCGCGAATTTCATCAATTCCATGCATTCAATAAATTCCGCAAATTTTATTAATTCCGTAAATTCCTTGAATTCCATAACCTCCGTGAATTCCGTAAATTCCTTGAATTCCATTAATTCCGTGAATTCCTTAAATTCCAGGAATTCCGCGAATCCATTAATTCCCTGAATTCCTTGTGCACAATTTTCGACTCATAAACGCTACAATACATGTGATGATTTACAACACTTAGAATATATGTATTTCAATTTCGTCATTCCAATACCGTGTTTGCAATTTTACCTTACGCCATGGCCGTAGCTAGGGGGGGGGCATTGTGGGGCAATGCCCTACCTTAAAATACCAATGCCCTACCTTAAAAAATACAATTGACCAGATCAGATCAAGTAAAATTTTTACTTGCGCCCTACCTGTAACCACCGCTGCCCTACCTTAAATTCAACTCTAGCCACGGCCCTGCCTTACCCTTGTATTTTAGAAGTGTTGGAGAATTCCTAACACTTTTAACAGTGTAATCTTATAACATAAATAATTTTTATTATTATTTTTCAAAAATGCTCCTATCGCAAAGGGCCAAAAATATGCCTTGTACCCTGCATGCACCGCGTGCTTTGCACTAACTAGTAAATACACTGTTATATTTGATGATCTACTTACTATTCTAGATTTGACGACGAATAATAAACTCTGAAAATGGGGGTTTCAATAATAATGTAATAATAAATTGACACATTATTATTATATTATTATTCAAACCCCCTTTTTAGAGTCAATTATTTGGTTTCATTTTACTATATTTTAATAAAAACTTATTTTTAAATCACTTTTAATTTTTTGTTTTCGAAATTTCGACTTCAGATTCCAAATCAGCGGCCTCAAAAAGCACTGAAAAACAAATTCAAGGATTGACCCCACTGCGGCCCACTGGTCTAAAGATGGTACTGAAGGAAAAATCTCCAGACCAAGGCGTAAACAACCATGCTGAAGGCTGCGTGGGATGTGAGCCTCTGCGGAAGCATATATATTTTCCTAGCCTGCCGGGTTGTCAATTACGGATACTGATAACTGAATAAAAGTATGTGTAAAAGAATGTTTGAAGGAGAGTCAGACGTCACGGAGGTGCCGGACAGGCCTCGCCGATCTGAAGCAGCACAGATAGAGTAAAGGAAATATTGGAGAAAACAAGCAGGCTTATTGAATAGCTAAAGAGCACACCAAATAAAATGAACGATTTTTGCGAGACAAGGAGAAAAATGTTCCTGACAATCTGGGATGGGCTAGATAGTGGAAGATAGTTGCATGTGGTAGATAGGCTACAGGAAAACACAACACGGGCAGAAAGCTGGTCTAATAGCTTCGAGTATTATCTTGCTAACACACTCGGCAAGATGTTCAAGGACGATAAGTCGAAAATGCGATCTGAGGACATAACCAGCGAGACGATCCAGACGTTAACACTCAAGCCGAGGCGACTCTCACACGCGTCATTTGGAAGAGTGAGAAAGCCTAGCGTCAACTAGCAGGAGGTAAGCGTGTCCAAATCAATGAAAAAGTGGCTCAGGACCTGCATCAAGGGAACAGAGCCCAAAGCCACAAGAAACAATTCGAGGAAGGAGCAGCCTGCGCCCGAGACGATTGTTGAAGTTAAGCTGAGACGCGTGCTTCCCGGAACGGTTCTCATCAAGCTGGCGGATAGCACTATCTATGCCGAGGTATGAGGGAATCAGGGAGACCAGAAATAGTGAAATCCTGATAGAGGTGCGAGCAACACCAGAGGGGAAAACAAAACTAACCTCGGCCATCAATGAAGTTATTAGGGAGGACGAAATAGTACTCTAGGAGCTGGGTGTAATCCTGTGTGCCGTTCTAGGTCCGCAGGATTTTTTTACTGAATATTATGTAAAATGTTGTGCTGATTACGAAAAAGTAGGGTGGCCCCCCCGAAAAATGGGGAGGTTTCGAGATATTCGCGTTTTAATTATTTTTTAATTAATGCAATAGTCCTATTGTAATTTGAGGTTTTTCAAAAGTTCAAATACATGGTTGGCTAGAGAATCGATTTACGAAGAGAAACTTCCTCTATCGTTTTTTGATTCAATCAATTGTTAACATAAAAAATTAACAATTACGTGGAAAAACGAGGAAAAAGAAAATTGTGCTTATTTTGTTTAAAATATTGATTGCACAGCAAAAAGCTTCTTACAAAAGTTGGAGTACTCTCAGAGGAGCATTTTTTTCTAAGAGAACATTTTTTGATAAAAGTGATCAATTTCGAGAAAACATCGATTGAAGAAATAAAAAAATTCAGAGCCAAAATACAAAGCTGGTTTTCTTTGTAGGAAACAATTTTATCAAGAAATTTCAAGAGATAAAAGATATTCCTTTTTGGGTGTACTTCCACTTTCATAAGAAAAATTTTATTGTAATGTTCATATTTAACAATTTAATGCGCATTTTAGAATGTACATACTTTGACGTGCTGTACCTTTAGCAATTTTTAATCAAATCTTCTGGAAATTTGTACATGGATAATGTAAAGCCTCATTAAAAAAGTAGCATCAGCCAATTTAAAATCCAATGATAACTCTTTGCGCTGTAAACAATAATGAACAAAGTCTCGTTTGCAGCTTCTAATAGTCGTAGAGACTTGTAATAAAGCTGAATAATTTTCATAAAAATTGAAATATAAAATGGCTTTTTCAAAATATTTCTATTACTTATACTTTATTTATTATTAAATTTCGTTTTTTTGGTTAAAATGTAATGGATCCTTATTACTGTTATAAAGGTCGACTTTACGGTGGCGGCATGTGGCCCCCATAAACCTTCCCAAATTTTTTCTAAGCCAAAGGCGTAAACTTGTCGCTCTTGCAAGGGGCTCTTGCATCTCCAGCGCAACTAGCCCGAGCGACAAGTTCACGCCTTTGGTTTAGAAAAAATTTGGGATGGTTTATGGGGGCCACATGCCGCCACCGTAAAATCGTCCTTTATAACAGCAATAGGGATCCATTACATTTTAACCAAAAAAATGAAATTTA
>CAKNYM010039961.1:9314-26105 GCA_932195095.1 Andricus curvator
TTGCAAAGTCGTTCATGCCTCGGTTTTCGGTCTTGCCGAAATTTTCATAGACATTATATATTACATTATATTATACATATTTTTTATAGATATTATATTTACCAATAGGCCTAGGGCAAATCACTATAATGAAACACAGAGTAGCAATTAGCGTCCACATTTTTTGTTGTAATGAAAGAATCCACTCTTGAAGAAGTTCGATAAGAGTATAACTAATGAACATTGTCGAAAATATAAGTATAGTCGCTATCTCATTCGTCCTTCTAACTTACTGAGATTTATGAAATTTTGTACAGATATGAGGGATAAGCATTAATTACTACTTCGCAATAGAAATATCAGTCTTTGTTGGAAAACATAATAATATATCATATTTCGCTTTCCAGATATAATTTAAACGAATTCAATCAAAATGTTTCAAAAGAATTAAAAAATTGAAGAAAAGAGTCCAAAGAATATAACCGTATATTCATAAAATGTAAGCGTTAACATTTTTTCCATCTATCTTCCACTCAGAATCCTATTTTCTTTCTCGTCCCATCTAACTCTTTACATTTAATTACTTCTTTTGAATTATTTCACTTCTGCGAAATTCTTCAAATTCTTTTGTGGAATTTTGCATCTGCAAAATTTTTATGAATTTTCTGAATATGTTCAAATTCTTGAATAGGGTGGTAGTTTTAATGACTACTGACAAATAGTAGTCAGCAAAATTACCACACTTTTCATTGATGATACCCTGGTCGGTTATTCTTAGAACTAATTGAAAATATTTTGAAAATTTTGAGTGTATTTCATTCATTCCAAGTAGTTCAATTTTGAATAAAAAAAGATGAATTGTTTGCCAAATACATAGTTAAGTTTTCATCCAAAAAGATGAGTTTCCCATCAGGAAGATTAATGATCTCCCAAAAAAGATGAATTTTAAAGCCAGAAAGACAAATACAATTATACAATTATAATTTCTATTGTTTGGTTAAGAATTCAACAACTTGGTTGAAAGTTGAACTGCTTTGTTAAAAACTCATTTTTTTGGCTGAGGATTCATCTTCTTGGTTAAAAAGTACCAAAGTTGTATTTTCTTGTTGGGTTCTATTGAAGCAGTTCAATTGAATAGAAAAAACAGGCAAAAAGAGGAAGTGTCTGGAAACTTGAGAAAAAAGGAGAATTCTTCAAACAAAGGGAAAAGAGGGGAATAGGGGAAGCGGTGTTAAGTTTAAATATAAAAGTGATTTTGAAACTTATTAAGTTATTATCGAGCTGTGTCCGACATTTTGGAAATGCAAAGTTTTGAAGAATAAAAAATTCAATTTTGAATTAAAGAAAATAGTAGAAATAAACTTTCTAGATATTGAGTAGCTAAATGGATACAACAAAAATCTTTCAATCAAAATTATTATTAGTCTTCAAGAAAATGGACTGTAGTTTGAAATAAAAAAAATAAATAAAAAAAACCAAATAAACCAAATGTATTCTCTTGTACACCTAGCGAAAATTTATGTTTAACATTAGGAAATAATGTATTTAATGGTATATTTTTAAACCAAGATAATTATTTCTTGATCAGAAAACAATTTTTGTAATGTACTCCTCCAAATCTAAATTAGTATAATTTTACTGATCACTAATGCAATTCTAGTCATTTAATTAGAAAAAAGTGAACTATTAAAGATTAGAAAAAAATTATGATTCGATTAGTTAAGATATGTTATTAATTCGATAGCGGGAAGTCACCAACGGCTGCGTGAAAATATATGAATTTATTTAGCACTGTCTATATTCATTAGAGAAAGGTTATAAAAATGACACACGCGGTAAATATAAGTACAAAAAAAGATCGTGATTGTGTAACATTAAGGAACGAAGGTGAGTGTGGGACTCGGCCTAAAAAACGGCTATACCCACTAAACGAACTCCTTTATACCTGCCAACCCATGTTCCCGGAATACGCTCTCGCATTACTTCAGGAACATGGGCTTTAGGCATTCAACGCCGTACCTCGGCGTCCAACTTGTGTGTCCTGCTTGGACTCTAAGTGGAACGAGACCCATCCATGATGTACGCATCGCCCTCAGTAATGCGACAAAGTCGCGCAACGGGCTCGTCGGCCTTCGACATCATGGCTAGGCTTGGCTGGTTTCAATTTTCATCTGGGTGGCTTCCTCGACGGATCGGCTTGCCTAAATGAAGCTTATCGCATAGACCCCGGCAGATGATCAGCCCGGGGATTTTCTTCACGAGCAGCGCAGAGGAAACATTGGGGAATGCTCACGCACTCCGCAGACTTGTGCCCCTCCTTGCCGCACCTCCAGCATATCTTGGTCCTATCTGGACCCTTGCAACCCGCTGCTATGTAGCATTTTGTTGCCTCCTTCTTCTTTCGGATTCTACAGGACATCCAGCCCACCTTTAGATGTCCTGTACGTAGGAGTCGCGACGCCAGTTCCTCGTTTAACTCTTCATAGGCCTTTAGGTGTCCCTGAAAGCCCGCTTCGTTAGACACACCTTCACACAGCATGGGTCAACACCACCAAAGTGGTTGCAGACAGTCTCCGTTACCTCCTCCATGTCTGTTGTCGAGTCCAAGTCCAGGACCTCGACCTCCGTTCGCCGGACGAGCTTGCGCACGGAGCTGCCAGCACCAACCGCCTCCCTGATAGCAGAAGACAGCTTTGACCTGCCGTCTGCTGCAGGGCCCACCTCGATGAGGACCTCTCCCTTTCTCGTCTCTCGGACACACCTGATTTTGACGCCAAGGGTGTCTGGCTTCACCTTCCTTTTGAGGTCCCTAAGGATCTCGGCGTAGCTCGAACCCTGAGCCGATTTTATTAAGACCGCCTCAGTTTGAGCTCTCCCCTGTGGCTCCTTCTTCTTGGTGAATGCGGGTGCAGCTGATATCGCCTCTGCATCATTCTTCTTCGGAGTCGAGGACGCTGCTGCTGTGGTGCGGATCCTCGGCTTCTTCGTCGTTTGTTTGGCGGAGCCAGCCTCAACGAGATTCAGCGTGGGCTTCCTCTCTCGCTTCTCAGGATGGGGAGTGGGAGTTTCCATAGCTTCTTCGGTCTGGGTACCGTTTTGGCTGGTCTCTTGCTTCGCCTTAGCCTTCATCTTAAGTTCGGTAAATTTTTTACCGATGTCAATTCCAACGTATTTTATGGCATCTTTGTGTCGCAGAAATCCTGCATCCCCTGCAGCACATCCTTCAAATCATCCAGGGCTTTTCTACTCAGCTTCTTCCATTTATCTGCATTTATAATATCGATTTTAGCCTGCGTCTTTTGACTGATGTCAAGATCTTCCACCACGTCCAATTCTCCTCCTAACTCCTCACACACACTTCTGTTTAAATTTTTTAGCTTCTCCATCTTGATCCCACGAGTAGCTAGGGAAGTATAGGTCCACCCACGCAGAGCCCCACATGCGGGGATAAGGTCACAATACTCTAGGAGGCTACCTGGTATCCTAGAGACATCATTTAGAACACCATACCCTGGTGCCATTCAGTCTTCGGCACGGTTGTTAACGCCTTGACTTGGGGGTTTTCCTTCGTTACCACACCTGGACCATTGTCCGCGACTGCTTATTGAGTTGTGTAACCGTATTCAGCAGAAACCCTCGGTACAGGGCCCCCCTATCCGCAACCCAGGGACGCACCCGGTAGCCTGGTCCAAGGCGCCGGGCAGGAATTATGTAGACACTTAATCTATGTCACGTCACTTTATTTACATTAGAAATAAAATAAATTTACGAAATACCATAGCACGCATATCTAAATCTTCAAAGTAATATTTAGCATTAAGATTTCGCAGAACATCCTCTATGGCATATATTTTTGAAGAATTTTTCTAAGTGGTGAATTACAATGAATAAAAAAAATACAAATTGCTTTAGCGACGCTGCATCCTTTATTTGATATAGTTCCTAGTTTTAATTTTATGTTGCATGATCAGCAACCTGGGTCGGAGCAGTGTTGCGGAACAAACGTGTTACTGAAGTAAATAACACGAGAATTCTAGATTAATCTAAAAAATCTATACCTCCTTCCTCACCGAGTGAGTCACACCTACCTCGAAAGGGAAGTGGCTTAATGGTATAATAATACTCAGCTGTAGAAACCGTTGTTATTGCCTGCTCGCAGAGTCGTCGGTAAAGTCTCCTCTGATTTCCACATGTTTTTTATGATAATTCTCATTCGTGCAGTACTTCACGGTCTGTGGCATTCATTGGTTTCCATTCTTTTTTCTTTCTTCCTCCTACTGATAGTGGTCTTGGGGTTTTTGTATGCCTGAAGTTAGAATGCATTTATGTACGGAGCGTGAAGTTTACCGAAGTCGTACGCGCTATAATCTCGTTTCCCAGAAGATGGTCAGTCCGTGGTTTTTTTTGTGGTGCAGAGGTAGCACTGAGGCGTAATAGTGTACTACACAGCTCTATGACCCTCTTTGCTATACCCCCAGCAACCCTCAGTATGATCTTGACCATCCTTCGACCACCTTCGTCTTCTTCCTTATTGTACAAGATACCCACCCGATCTTAATATGTCTTGCCTGGAGTAGCCTTGCAACCAGCTCATCATTTAACAATGCAAAGATGTTGATGACTGCGCCAGTCAGGTTCTTCACGAAGTGGCTCTTGAGAGCATCCTTCACCTCTTTCTCTTCCGTTGGCTTATTGAGCTCGAGGATCAGTTTGGTTCACCCTTGATTTTTACGCCAATAGTGTCAGGTTTAATCTTGCACTTTAAGTTTATGAGGCCCTCGGCAAAGCTGGATCCCTAAGGCGGTTTCATGTCAACCGCTTCGGGGCGCGCGCACCTCAGGCTCTCCTTCCTTAGTGCTTTTGTTGCAGGCTTCTCCATTATCTCTTTGCTCTACTTGTCGAATGGCCCTTGTTTATGGCCTCGATTTCTTGACCTCGTCGTCGTTGGTTTGGACCCTGCGTTCCAGAAGGCTCACGGTAGTCTATCTCATTCTCTTACGGATGACCGTTGCGGGAGTTGCTTTGGTCTGGATTACTGTCTAAGTGCCATTATTCGCCACCTGCGAAGCTCTACTGGTTGACTTTTTGACACCGTTGACCATTTAATCTCCCTCATCCTTCGTGCGAATGTGCGACTACAAAATGATCGATGGTCTGATCAAATATTTTCTTAGTACCGTTTTTCCATTAGTGTTTGTCTAGCATCTTCAGAGCTTCCTTCAAAGCATCTCTGATTTCCAAGAATACGCTTCACTTAGTTTCCCAGAATTCTACTAATTTTTCCGTACATACTCTATTTAATTAAGCAGTTTGATATATTTTTTCTCGCTTATCGATCAAGTTGTGTCACTTGTGACAAAGTTTACCTGATTCAATTCGGGAGGAACACCCAATATTCGTTGACTAAGAACGAAGGTCACACACTAGCTTGAAGAGTACTCATATGGAAACATTATAAATTTACTTTTATTTGTTACTCCGAATGCTTTGTCTACATGTCCCGAACTCCGACCACCTGTCAAATTTCGAGGTTAACAACAGCAACATTCGACAAGGATTATGGATTGACGAGATTCGACCAGGCCTGTCAATTTGGAGTCTTACGGCTGCCTATTTATACATTTATGTAACTCTATTTACCAGAAACCCTCAGCACAGGATCCCTCCTAACCGCTACTCCAGGACCCGCCTGGTAGCTTGGTCTGGGGCCCAGAAGGTTCTGTTGGAAGTAGTGCAGGTGGAGAAGGAGGAATTGGCGTCGCCACTTATAGTATATAGACCTTGCCCCGCAAGCAGGGCTCCGTGGGAGGGGATCGTACTTTTCTCTAGCTGTTCGTAGGTATAACTACGGAAACCGCACAAGTAGACAAAAACATGTGTAAGCAAAGCAAAGAGCATAAAGTAGATTTGTAGTAAGCAACGAAAATCAGACAGAGAATCAAGCTCAGGCAATTCCCGCTGCCGTTTGCGGGAAAAGGACGGGAGAGACTACCACAAACTCCACGCAGGTTAGCGCGACTAGATCGGCGCAAAGAAAGTTCAAAATTTGCGATCAGAGCTGGAGGAGCAGCCGCAAAGCATGATGTTATTGACGAGAAACCTACCAGCAGGCGTCAGAAAAAGAAGGAGAACAAGCGAGGAGTGAGGTCTGAAGCTAATTTTATAAAATCGGCTGTGGGTTCAAGCTACGCCTAGGTCCTAAAAAACCCCAAGAACACGGTGAATCCGAGCACCTTTTGTGTCAAAATCAAGGGTGTAAGGTAAGCGAGAAACGACGACGTTCTCATTGAGGTGGGCCACGAGGTAGAGGAAGGACCAAACCAACATCTGCCATCAGGGTAACTGGTCAGTTTGGTGAAGGATTTGCTAGAGAGAGTGTATCCTGTAGAGGGAGGTAGAAGAGAGAGGATATGAGTGCCCGGATGCAGTAAGGGCACATAAAATTGTCTCGTGCGCAAACAAAGTCCCCTGGAGGCTTTCAACAAAATTTTCGAATTTGGATTTTTAAAGGATATATCTGGATGTGAAATGTTATTGCGTATCTTTTTCCATCTTGTTAAATTTTCGGAGAATGCGGTTTAGGGTATCGTTCGACTGATAGAGTAAGAGGAATTTAAAAAAAAGGATTTTAAATTGTTACTAACTTTTTTCTGATGCTGAAAATGTAATCCTTGTATGTAAGCAATTTATGATGGATGTTTGGAATTTAAGAGATACGCTGATGTCTCAGGAAGGTGTATTCTGCTGCGAATTTGACTATGCTCAGAATCTGGCATTACCCAAAATTCCGGTCAATGATCAATTCTACAAGAGATTGTTGTGGCTTTATCTGTTCAACGTTCACGTTTATGATTCCGAACAGATCTACATGTATCCTTTTTTATAGGGAAGTGCCAAAAATGGGTCAAATACTGTTTGCAGTTTTCTCAGTCATGCAGTGGAACAAGAATTCGACAAGATTCATCACAAAAAGATTATTCTTTTTTCTGATGCAGCTGGTGGACAAAACAGAAATTACACAGTATTTGCATATCTTCTCACACTTTCCATAAAATTGGATATTGAGATCTGGCATGTGTTTCCTGTTCGGGGCCATTCATACTGTACATGCGACCGGAATTTTGGATTGTACTCGCAGAAGAAGAAAAAGTTAGAAAGCATCGAAACAGCAGATGAATGTATTAAATTAATAAGAAACTCTCGAGATCCTTCGTTCACTATCGTAGAGTGTGCTCATAATTTTTTACACGATTACGAAAAGTCATTTAAGAACACCGTACCACACAGCAAGGGCACGAAAATAAGCCAAGCTTACGTTATCATTTATTTACCCAACGGAAACATTGAAGTTTTCGACAATTACACAGAAGCAAATCCTTCTTAATTTAGAATTGAACTGAAAGTGAAACTCGCGGAAATAGAAAGGAATCCCCCTGCGTCTGTTGGAATAACTGAAGAAAGGCATTCTGTCAGCTTCATGCGGGCCTAATCATTTTTGAGGCCGGAACAATTTTTTTGTATAGAATATAATTTTTGAATTTTTCTCGCAAACAATGCAAGATTTCCCAAAAGAGCGAGGGATAATTTTCATCGAACTATTTATACGTTACAACAATACCCAATTCAAATCTACTCTTGATGGTCGAAAGTGATACTAATTATTGACAAATTTCAAATTATTATCTTATTTAAAAACTCATAATTCTCCGTAGAGGTAATGTTTTATAGGCCGGACAAACAGCGAAAGTAATTGGTATTTGTAATTTACAAACATAAACTTGCAATGAAAGAAAAAAACGATCAAAATTACAGATATAACCTTTCTATAGTCAAGAAGGCGTCATTGAACGTAAACAGCGGACACCCCAGTTCAATTGAAACCTGGGTTAATTCAAGCAGCTGCTGTAGGCACTCGAGGTCCTCATATATCTTTTTAGAAGTTTACTTTAGAAGCAGATAGTCGCAGTATCTTGTAACTATATTATTGCAAAACAATTCGCTCATCAACCGCAACTCTGATGACCACAACCACCATGCTTTGTTTGCTTTAAGCGCGATCGAGAAACAAGGACCGCGCAGTTGCTAAATGTGCATCGCTTACGGTCACGATAACTTATATTTCTGATAGCATTTAGGAATTCTAGAAAACTATTTGTAATTTTCAGATATTGTTTCTAAACGTTAATAAAAATCTAGTGGATTTACTATAAAAGTTACTGAATTTCATTTTCAGAAACCTAATTTTGTAAACTTCAGTTACTTTACTATCCTAAACATGTCGGAATTTTCTGAACATTTCTAACAGTAAAAACAGTTTGGGGACTCCCCACACATACTCAGGGGTATACACTTAACCTAGAGTTTGGGCAAGACTCAACTGAGCAGAACATTCTGAAGTTAACCCTCAACTGGTTAGAAAAGATGCTGGATGTTAGTGAAGAAAGACACCGTAGAATATGCCTGAAGTTCCTTCAGGCTATTCCAGACTCTGGTAAGGCAGCAACCAAATTTAATAAGGTCCTACAGGTTATACATCCGCTTTTGTTGTGAGATAATTTTATCTAAACGCGAGGACCATCATAGAGAATTACAACAGGCTTGCGCAGACTTCTTTGCTTCAAGTGCTATCTTATCCCTAGATAGATCAAATGAGGCAGCAGTACCCTAGATGTCGGATTTCCATTTAATGGGTCAGCCTTCTTGCTCAGGTTCATCACATAGGATCGGTTAGGGGTAGGTAATTCATAGTGTATCTTAGTTTTGGATTTGTGATGGGGCAGCTCTGCTTAATCTGCAACCAGAGAGTGGAAGAGAACCTATTTTAACTCTTAGCGGAGTGTCCGATGTATAGACATAAGATCGGATTGTTTTGAGCCATCGATTGATCTTCCAGTCTCTGGTGCATTCTGGATCGCATTGTTGAATTCACCGAATAAAGAGGAACTGTATCTTGTCACTAGATACCTGCCCGGGATAATGAAATTCAGAGCCTTTAACATGTCTCCGTAGGGTTAAGTTAGTTAATTAAGTTAATAAGTTTAATTTAATTTGAACCTCTTTGCACGGGTCTGGAACATAAGAAAATATCTCAGCTGTACTTACGGATGATAGCATGTATTATATGCTGTTGTAACTAAAAAGCTGGATTTCTAACAAAAATCATGAGGAAGCAGCTTCGAATTTGGGTTTTGTAGGTCGCAGACTTTCTGATTTTTTGAACGACCATGAACGGTCTTTGAATTTCATTTTTGTGAGCTGCTGACCTTCTGGTTTTTCGAAAGTCGATGAAGCAGCTATGAATTTGTTTTTTTTTTGCTGGCTTCTGACTTTGTGGTTTCCCGAACGTCGATGGTGGAGCTTGGAATTTCGTTTTTATATACTAAAACTTTCTGGTTTCGCGAATCTCGATGAAAGGGCTTTGAATTGGAGTTTTAAATTTTTTAGTTAATAAAATGAGTACTACTTTAAATTAGAATTAACTATTTAAATAAAGAATGTAAGAGAATTCCCTGAATTTACTTGAATTTTTTGTTTTTAATTTCTTGAAATCTTGTGAATTCTTTCACTTATTTTCAATTACTCAAACTGTTTTCAATTCCTTGAATTCAATTGTATCCTTTGCATTCTTATAAATTCATTCAATTAGTTTTTATTCTTCGTATGCTTCAAATCCTTTTGATTCCTGAAATTATTTTAAATTCAAAAATTAAGCAATACTTCAATTTAGTTTTTAATTTTTTCAATTCTACGAACTTTTGGTTCTTTAAATTCTATTGCATTCTTTGCGCTCAATCATGAAGTATTACTAAACATTGAAATTAACTGCTCAAAACTGAGAATTAAAAAGAATTATTTTGAAGTGTTTTCAATTATTTTGAATTACTTCGAATTCTTGTGATTTATTTCAAATATTTGAAATATTTTGAAATTTATTCAATTTATTGATGTCCTATGAGTTTGATCAAAAATTATAAAATTGATATCAATGCGTATTATTAAATGTGAAAATTTATATTTATAAACCCATGGTTAAATAAATAAATAATATTAACCTTACTGAATCTCAGATTATTTTATAAGATAAGGCATGTAAACTGATCGCGCGCGTGTAGTTTTGCGCCTTGAGGGGGAAAAATGTTGAATACCAAATAGAAATTTCGAAAAACTATTCATTATTAAGTTTACGTGCTTTTCATGTTACATAAACATAATTTTTCTGAAATTCTTGAGAAATTTCAAAGAGATTTTTGAAGATTTCAGATATATAGAATCAAATGTTTATAGTTTATAAATTTATAGTTGAACCGAAAATATTGTGATGTTGAACAACAACAGTTGGACACGTCCAAAAAATTAAATTATAAAACCAAATCGCTAAATTTTCTAACAAGAACATTAATTTTCTACCATAAAAGACGAATTTCCAACAAGATAGTTGAATCCTTAACAAAGTAGATTAATTCTAAAAAATTAAAAAAGATTTGCTGGATCATTGAAGAAAGATTAAAGCTTCGAGAAACATAACGTGCTACCATTTTAATGTCATTACCATTTACATAAAACATTTTTATCCGAATTTAGATCGCAAGCTTTGTATTTCAGTTTGAAATTTTTTTAATTGATGGTGGAGAGGAGTTTATTTTAACTACATCATAATTGGACATGATCCTACGTCGGACACCCACTGGAGTTCTATCGATTTCGTTTGTGTGCAAAGGTGTAACATTCGGGCGGTTCATGTTTATTTTGACACGTCGCGTACCACGACTAAAACGTTCATATATTCCAACAAGTACATTTACAGATTCCAATATTGCAAATACGTCACCATTGGATGTTGATAATACAATTTGTTCTTGAGATGGTACAGGCCCATACGTATATGTTCCTGTTTTAATTAAAATTTGTTTATCGACAGGAAAATTGTATTTTCGAAGTTCGAATATCAGCCGTGGTTTCTCCAGGGAGATGAGCCGAATAGATTCAAGTTGTTCAAGTCCACATCCATTTCCGTCAGGAGAAGGAAGCCTTAGAGTGGAACCTATGAACCTCGAAGGAGAAGGTCCCGTCGCAGGAGACCTGGACCTAGCCCGTGGAGGAGACTCCGGAGGAGGACGATTCAGGTCAATCTCAGGTCGAAGATTTCTTTCAGAAGAAGGAGAAGATCCGCGATGAGGCGAACCAGGAACACGGTCACCATAAGGTGAAAATTCGGGCTGCGAACTTAACTCTGCAAAAAGAGAGAGAGGATTACATTTTGTTTAGCGTATATAGGTTAGACTGTGGAATTGATCCATTTTTTCATTATTTTGTGTTTTGCCGCGCATGCGGGGGCAAGATTGACTACGGTTTTTTTATGAAATAGACATTTCTTCGAGTGGGCCAAAACACAAATTTTTGCGAGTAGTGGTCTATAATTTTTAATAATGATTAAAAGTTGTATTTGCCAGAGAGCAGTAATCCCTCGAAATTGCAGTTCGGTCGGATTCGAAAAACAAAACAAAAAAACGTTGCTTATGCGCCGCAAAATGATGTTGAATTTTGTTGTTGTAGGTATAGTGTAACATTAAAAAAAAAGATTTATTATAATTTGAACAATTTCGAATACGAAATAAATATACTGGGGTAAAAACCAAACCTTAAATTATAAATATTATACTTACCAATAGGTTTAGGGCAAGTTGCTACGATGAAACACAGAGTAGCAATTAGCGTCCACATGTTTTGAAAAATAAAATTTTCCGCTTCTGAAGAATTTCGATAAGAGTTTAACTAATTAACATTGTCGACAATGTAAGTATAGTAGCTATCTCATTCGTCCGTCGAACTTAGTAAGATTTATGACATTCTGTACAATTATAAAAGACAAACATTAATTACTACGCAATAGAAATATCAGTATTCGTTGAAAAACATGATTGCACCATGATTACATTTTTATAAAATACCAGAAAAAAGTCTGAAAAATGAATCGTTATCAAAAAATTTGAAGCTAACATTTTTTCCATCTATCTGCCCACTCGTAATCTTATTTTCTTTTTTCTCGCCTTTAACTCTTCACCTCCAATTACTTCTTTTGAATTATTTGAATTCTCTAAGTCTTTTGGATTCTTCTGAAATCTTAATGAAATCTATGTTTTGTTTATATTCTCTGATTTCTTTTGAATTAATTGAGTTCTTTTGAATTATTTTTAATATTTACAAATTCTTTCAACTGTTTGGAGCTCTGTCAATTATTTAGAATTCGTTGTGTATAGTCGGAATAATGTCTACAATATAAAAAGTTGACTTTGATTTTATTCTTGAAATAATTTACAAAGATTATTTTACCTTCTGTTCTAGCTGTATGGGGTTTATTGTACCAGCGGCAGGCTTATTGTTCGAGCAGGTATCGTTATAAATTTTGGGTGTATGAACATACGCGGTCGACTAGAGTAATTACTGCACGGTCAGAGTTTGTTGTTAATTAATAAACTCTCGTGAGACGAGCTTGCAGCCTCAGCGTGAGCGGTCGTATTTTGGGCATTCAATTGAATTTATTCGAGCTGCTAATTTTCACGATTACAAAAGTGGCTGTGCCATTCTTTGTGGTGCTTATTGTGAGAGCTGATCTCTTTATTCGTGTCCCTTTCTGACCAGATCAACTTCACTTGAGCTTTGCCTTGCGGATTGGTAGTGTCTGGATTGGGTGAGTGCCTGATGGTGAGTTTTTCCTCATTTTAATTAGAATTGTAAAGGGTTTTTTCCTCCACTCGCCAAGTGAAGGGTTTTTATGCCAGGTAAATAAAACTTGTTTTGTTTTCTTCATATTATTTAGATCCTTTTGAATTGTTGAAACTTTTTTTAATCGAAAAATTCAGGTTCACTAAAAGTTATTAATTATTTGAATTCTCTTGCATTTGAAAAAATTATTTTACACTTATTGTTAACCTTTAAATTACTTGTATTCTTTGAATCCTCTTAATTTTTTCCCACAAAATTGGCGAATTTGAAGAACCCGGACTTTGATGGTTATTTATGTATGCGACATTCCGAATCTCAATATAATTAATTGTTTAGAATTGATTAAATATTTCTGCCTTGTTTCAAAGCAGGGATAAAATATTATAAGTATTTAGAAATCTGCTGCCTCTCTGCTAAAATATTTTAGTAATTTTTAATTATTTATTTCGTGTATGAATTGTAGAAAAATAAAAGATGAATGGAGATCTAAGAAATAAGGAAAGTTCTATTCTGGAAATACCGGACAATTCATCTGCTAGTTTACGTTCCGTATAGGAACTGGGAGAAAAGGTTTGTATCTATAACGAATTTTGTCGCAAGTCTAACTTTTATTTCGTAATTACGTCTAAATGTCTTTATATTAATTATCAGAAATACTGAAAGAGCCATACACTCCCACCTTCACATCAGAAAGATCTCATAACGAAAGCTCTACAGGATACACATCCGGATCGAAGCGAATGGATTTTAAAGGAGAAACCTTCACTCAATGAGATTTACGAACAGTATCCAAGACTCTGATTACGGCAGTGAAACGGTGAAAAAATGACTTGCATTTTCTCTCACAGTTTTTGTAAGATTATAGTAATATAATTGGACATTCTCTATATAGATTGACTTGGAATTCCGTAAAATCTATGGAAATGAATCCTTCAATTTATTAAAAAAGTTCCCTGCATTTTATGCTTCACGCGTTTTGACATATGCCCATACTCATTGTAGAAAAGCAATAGAAGTTTTGGACCAAAGCAGGGTCGTAGATCGTAAGGATTTATTTACTCATAGCCTAGTTTGCCTCATACTATGTACATTCGATACATTTTTGTATATTTTTTAGATAATTTGAAGGCTCTACTGGTTTTGCCTGAGATGCTGCCCACGACAAATTTTACGAAAAAAAGAAACAAAAGGGTGGCCTTTTAAATATTTATCGCAAATTATAAATATTCAAGTTCAAAATATAATTCGAAAATTTATTCTTACTGTTTCTTTACACAGGCCCGAGTTGAGGAACATATTTTAAATGCAACATCAGGTTGTGAGATTCTGAAAAAAAGATCTCATACGATTTGTTAAGGTAAGGCAGGATCCAGCCTGACACTCTGCAAAATTCAATAAATTATTATTAATATTGTAAATTATTATATTATTAGTTCTTGAGTTCTTCATGTATAGGGGGTTAACGTATGGGCTAACATATCTTAAATAAAAATATGTATACCGGGTATCACAAAAGTCCCGGGACGGCTAAATATTTCCTCATGTAAGATATTTTTCAGAGAGATCAAGGTCATTCTTGAAGTAACTTTCAACGAGGAATTCAATGGTGACCTTTATTTTAATCTTGACGATGTTCTTCTAGGTTCTTTCAAGTTCAACTTTTTTAAAAGGTAATCCCCTATTTTTACATCGGCAATCGATAGAGCGCGAAATTTTACGTTCAAATATGTACCGAGGTTATACATAGGTACATTGTTACCTTGGAAGGGGGTTTCCAATGTAAAAAAATTGACCTTGAAATGGCCTTGAAGGTCATCGTCAAGGTCATGCTTGAGTTCACTACTGAATGCGCCTTGTTCAAGTTAGTAACTTTGCTCGTTACGAAAAACATTTAAAAAGCTTCTATTCCCAGAGGTATGCAGACCTTGCTTAAGTGTAAATGACCTTAGCGTGACCTTCAAGGTTACAATGTACCTATGCATGACCTGGGTGCATATTTGAACGTAAAATTTCCCGCTCTGTCGATTGCCGATGTAAAAAAAGGGGGTTGTCATCTTCAAGATCAAAATGAAGGTCAAAATGACTGATTTGGCCAGTCACTCAAATTAACTGATTCAAAAGGTCATTTTTGGTTGATATGTCAGTCTTTGAATCCGCACTATCTGAATCAGTAAAAATTGGCTTAGATCAGTCAGTTTTGACTGATTCAAATTTAGAGTAAATGCTAACGAATTCAATGAAAACAATGAAATTGATTTGATTTCAGTAATTGAAATATATTCGCCCTTAAAAATTTTGGAAATTGTCTGAAAAATTCAGGACAAACTTCGAAAACGCAGAAGAAAATGAATTCCGCGAAAGTCAGATTTATAAATGTAAGTAATTATGAAGGGCTTTCGTCTCGATCTCTATTCGTATAATCTTAACAGATTAGAGAAATTAGTTCGCAAAAAAACTAGAACACTTAATTTGTTGAGAAATTTAAACAGATTTCGTTTAAAACTTTTTAAACAGACTGATTTTTCCATATTTTCCGGACTTCATCTTTAAATTTGTCCTAAATTTTTCTAAAAATTGTTTACTTTTTAAATTTCTCCCTTATTTGAATGGAAGTACTTTTTGCTTCAAATATTCCATCCTTACGTAAAAAAGTCGAAGAATTGTTTAAGAGTTGAGTTTTCCTCGTTTCAAACTAGGAAATTTTTAGTAAGAAATTTTCCCCCTTATTAAAAAAGTGATATTTTTTACATTTTCCTCAATTCAAATAAAAAAGTTGGAAATTCAAAGCTTTTATATAATAATATTTTATTTAAATTAACAATCTTCATTTAAATTCTCATACTTTATACAAAACGTGGTGACAAATTCTTATATTTTGCAAAATGACGCAGAATTAATATACGTTTGACATACTTAAAGGGCATTAAAGAATCTTGGATTTGGCAGCTGCTAGTGCTTTTTTTGCTTCATTTGGTGGATACCTTTAATTAAATAATGATAAAAACATGATTTTGTGAGTACTTTTAAAGTGAATAAATAAAAATAAGGTGCAGGACGTACTGAGTTTTCCGATATTCGATAAGTTCTCCCACAAGCATCCTGACAAACCTGCAGCGTTTAGTGGGATCCATGCACCCTTTTTCAGCTAAAGAAATAAGAGATGATCCTTGTGGATTGTTTCACAATATTTCTCTCATGGTACTGAATCCCTAAAATAAAAATAAATTATATGTACATACATGTGAAAAAATGTACGAAGCAATATTTCACAACAACAACAAAAATTGTTGCTGATCGTCTGATTTTTTCATTATTATAAAAGTCGTTTTATTGGAAATTGCATCTTCATTATTATTATTTTCGGCTTCTGCTAGAACCGAAATGTTTGGTTGACTTTAAGGGTTCCAAGATTCCAAATCACTATTCTGTAAGCAAAAATAAATATATGAATATTTGAAAATAAATTATAAATCAAAGTTATATAATTCCCAAATCAATTTTTTTAAGAGGACTGCAGGGCCAAGGTTAATGCCCAGGGTTGAAAAATCAGCTTTCTCGAATTCCGAATGTGCAGCTCTGGTTGCCTCATGTTATATGAAAAAATCCGCCCGCTTCGCGGGCACATTCTCATAGCGCGCTTCGCGCGCGGCTCGCTTCGCTCGCAAGTTTCAGCGCGCCTAGGGCGCGCACCTGTTGGATCTCGCGCTTCGCGCTCGATTGGGTATTCATCTCGCGCTTCGCGCTCGATTATATGTTTATCTCGCGCTTCGCGCTCGATAATGTATTCACCTCGCGCTGCGCGCTCGGACACATTTGTCGTCTAGGTTTTCACACTTCGTGTCCTCGCTAGTGCACGCTTCGCGGGCTAATACTCTCTTAAAGCTTCATCGTTATGACCTGCTTTTGGTTTAATTATGTCAGTTTTACATAAAAAGAAGAACTAATTTACTTAAGGTTCTATCGACCTTAAGGAACACATTCTCATCACGACACTCGCGCTTCGCGCTCGATATTTCGTTTGATCATCATGTGAACCTCGCGCTTCACGCTCGTTTCTGTTCATCGTATAATAGAAACCCAAAAGTTCGC
>CAKNYM010039964.1:0-33482 GCA_932195095.1 Andricus curvator
CACTTCTATGGTGTTGATCTATTGCCCATCTTGCCATACGCCCAGGGAGAATTCGAGTCCGTTGTGGAGAATGATCAGTGTAAGATCTACTGGAATTTCTCATTCTCCACCACTCAAATTATCAGTGCTACGAAGCCTGATAATTTCCTCCAAGATCTGAAGAACAGGATTATTTACGTGATTGAATTCTCGGCCCCAGCCGATGGTAATATCACGGCAAAGGAGGAAGAAAGACGGGCGAAATATCAAGCACTTCTTTTCGAGCTGAGCAGGCTCTACCAAGGCTTCAAAGTCCATCTTGTAGTTCTCATAATCGGCTGTCTTGGAGGTATGAAAGCTTCATTTATTAGCTAACTCAACAAGATTCCGGCTTGCCCGCGTCAGGTTCATTCCATCGCGAACCGGATGCAAAAGGCTGTTCTTCTGGGATCACTTCATCTGGTACGTCAACACTGTTCCTCATAACATTCTATAAAGATTGGTAGCTCTAAAAAAGTATCCAGAGGTGAAACTTCATCTCCAACTGTCCCGTCTGCCGCGTAAGATCATCCGCGTCTAGAGACCTGACTCCAAGGAACAGTGTTGCCCGATGTTATCTCGCGTAAATTTCCCGCTCTTGCTTACCTTCTAGGACAGAAGGAGCAGAAGCGGATGACGTACATGTTCCAGTTGCGTCGGGATTGGTTGCTTTAAAGAACCATGGTCGTAGCTGCCGGAGCCTACAACTTCTCACATAAAATGTTTCCCTGATAACAATTCCCCCAATTGTTTCACCTTTATAGAAACAAATCTTACTGCGTGGGTTTTCAAGGGGATGTTCAAGAGGACGTGAGAACAACAAGAGTTATCCGAGAGACCCCCTCAAAAAATTTACAAGATTTATAAGATTGACAAATATTCACGGAGCTTTTTCAGGCGAATTCGAACAGGTTTTAATTCAGGAGTGTTTTTAGGGTGATCTTATAATATCAACACTTAGTCAGAAAACTCTCTCGAAAAGTCAGGGGGTATTTTTGTATTTTGAGTCATTATTTTAGATTCAATGCATTTTCCCTTCTTTTAGCGTTTTTATAAAAATATATTTTTTAATAAGATACATTTTTTATGTTTTTCAATAATTTATTACAACTTCATAAAAATTATTACTCCTATGTCTGCTAGAATAATTTCTCTATGAACACAACTACTGGAAAACGACTGTAATGAATAACTTGAAAGATAACAGCATTTTGACTCCTAACACAAGAAGACAGAAGTAACATTCCCCTTTAAGACGAAAGAAAAAGGTGAAAACGTAATAAGGATTAGAAGAAGAAATATATACCTTGAAAAGGAAGTACAAAAAGTGGAACGCAGAACTTGAAATTCTATAACAGGGAACAATCCTACTCTATTTGTTAATAAACTCGATTACACAGTTTGAACTGGATTCACAATTTTTATATTTATATAGAACAATAGCAACTCAACTCTAACAAAAAGAGACTCAAAGGACAATCGACTCCAAAAAAAAGATATTTCCACGACATTTGACTAAAAGCACGAGTTTTTCGTCTGGGTTTTCGTATTTGTTTCAGAAAGGAGATAACCATGAACGAGGATCAGAAGCGAAAAAACAACGAGAGAACAGGAACTTCAAACACAAAACTAGGGACAACTGTAAAGAACTACAATGTCAATTTTGCCAAAGATTAATACTTGAATATAATTACGCACCATACAACCTTTTCCACAACGAAAAATAATTTAAATTTAGCAAAAACCCTACCCGCTGGGTAGGCGGGGGTGGGAAGGGTAACAGATTTGTTAACGTAAAAGCGGACTCGGCACGGCCCTGGTCTGAAGAATAACCGGGCCGTATTCGAGAGGATGCGGAACTCCCCGAGGGGTCGCTAGAGGAAGCTATTTTTGCTACCCCCAATAAAAGATACTAGTGCTTCGTTGTCTAATGGGTTGCCCTCGTCCATAGTTCCCGAGCCGCCGCCAACCCTGAAGGAAGGACTACCGCTCGCTTGGCAGCACCCGCCACTGGCTGCCTAACGTTTCCGTCTGTAAGTGGCAATAAACCTCCATCTTTACTTTTAAATTGTGGCTCTATTAATTGTGTTCTTACTCTCTTCGGTTCAGGAATGGTTCTAAAAGGAATAACCCCAAAGCAGAGGTGGAAAGGAGACTCGCTTAATGTCTCCTTTCAAGAGTCGCCGCCACGCCGTCAGTCCATCCATAGGGCCTGGTACAGATGGTGGAAAGTGGGCCCTGAGTGCACCTTTTGTGTTTGTTTTGTTTGGTTGGGGGAGAGGGGGGTAAAGGAAGAAAGGAAAGGTTGGCTGGCAATGGAGGATGATCCGAAGATCTAGACGGGGAAGGTCCAAAGATGACTCTCCAACCCGGAAGGGTGGGGTGGGGGGAGGGTGAGAGGTCGCTTGATGATTACGTTTTTTCTTTTTAGGTCGCGAAATCCGTCATCGGTCGAGAACTAAAAATGGTGGTTGTGGTGAGAAGAAACAGCGACCCGGAGGCGCGCACTATGCGGCAAACTGAACGTCCGGGTGGGCACTTCCGTCTATTTCCACCTCCTGCTGGCGAGAAGGGGTTTCCCGTGGTTCTCTAGGGGTAGCGGGTGGCGATGGGACTGGCTCGGGTCGAGCCGGTGAACGAGCTCGTGCTTCCTCCGCAGTGCGGGGTGACCCGGGAGTAACCGGGACCCTGAAGCGAATAAAGGTGCTCGGCGACGGTAACGTGGACGACGGTGGGACCCGAAGTGACCAAGGGCGCGGTGGCGAGTCGAAACAGTCTACCACGATCGGCTGGTTCGATGTATGCGGCCCGGGCAGGCTTCGTCCGTTTAATTCTACAGGCGGAAAGACGTGCCTGGGTTCCTCAATAAAACGGGGGAACCACAATGTCAAGGGTACCTCCCGCCTAGAAATAGGACGACGTTGGCGTGCATCCCTCCTACTCTATCCGCTTTTCACGATTATCTCACTGAAACCAGGGACCCGACACTCCTGTGGGGTACCACTGACGACACAAATAAGGGAAGAAAAACGAACTGCCCTCCTGGGCGATGAGAACGAACTCCGCGTAGAGAGTTGCAGGAAGCCGGAGAACCGAATTCTGGAACGACGCTGACGATTAAAGATTATTAAAATGAAGATCCTCTACACTGGACTCCCGAGATGAGAAACACAAACACGAAAAAACTGGTAAAAGGAAAAACAAAACAAAACTCCGACCGTTTAAAATTACTGGGACTTGGATTTATTATTATTATTTTTTTGTGAACACACGAGAGAGAGGACAGAGCTGACGCGACTGTCCCCGGGAATATTCGTAAAACGAACTGACTTGCGAGAGTCGCTCTCGGCTCTCGCTAGCCTCCGCGCGGAGCTGCCTGTTGTGGAGGGGAAGGCGTCGAGCCCGCCGATTGGCTGAGAGATCGACAACGAAGTCGGAACCAAGCGGCGGGGACTGCCAGCCAGGTCACGCTGCCTCAGCCTCCGCGCGGCGACGCTACACTACCTTAAAACTATTCACATTCAACAAATGTTTAATTAACAATTAAAAATATAAGGAATAACTTAAAATTAATGAAAATTTAATAGAATGCTTATTTCTATCCTAGCTTCATTTTCCCGAAAGAAAGATGAAGCTAGGGCAAGAAGAACGGGTTCAGTTTTTATCGTTTATTGTTAATAATGAATCTACTAATTAATTAAAAATCCTTAATTTCAAAGCAAAACCCCGAACGACCATTATACTTTGCATTTTAAAAGTGCTTAAAATTAAATATAAACTAATTAAAAAGAAGTTATTCTTGTTCTACACTAAAAATAAAAAGGCCTTGTAATTTAATTAAATCTAACTGTTTGATTGATGTACGTGTAGACATGAGTATATGTGTACACGTACATCAATCGGATGTTTATCGTTATTATCGCTGTCCAAAGGGAGTTTGTTTTCCTAATTTATTTTAATTACTTAACTCTAACCAAAGGCGGAAATTATTATAAATTTAAGTGAACATTTTGGGAAGTTAAATAACTTCCGAAAACGTTCATTTTTTAATCTGGTTGAGCTCCCCGGCTGTACGGCCCGTGCGTCTGAGAGAGAGAAAGAGAGAAGGAAGGAGGGAGAGAGCAATAGCGGTGAAAGGTAGGAAGGAGCGCGCGTTGGTGACAGAGAGACAGACGGCGGCGTACGTGACTTGGCCTGCCGCAATATTTTCATAAACACGGCTCGGCACGTGCTTGCTTTATAACTTTATAACGTTAAGATTGTGAAAAATTCTTTTTTTTTAACTTTGTTCTAGAATTTGGAAGGCAACATTTTAAAAATAGAAACAGACTGGGTCACCTTAAAAATTCCTCAATATGGCCTTCTTATTGTTTGAATAGAGTTAATAATAGTACATTGTCGCGTCGTTTCATTAAACTTTTCTATTTTTCACGCTTTACACGCTTATAACTTTTTTTTTAAATTATTATATACAGTTCTAAATAATTTTCTTTTACCAAGCAATTAGTTTTCCACTTTTGAATTAGGAAATATTTGACAAATCAAATTAATAATTCCCTACTAATTTTTAGTGGCTCACCTTTCACTAATCGAATCTGAAAATTTGCACTAGTAATTATTAAACTTTTACCAATTTTAATCCGGAGAGCACAAAAGCCGAAAAAAATAAAATATACTTTTTCAAGTATTTAAGTTAATACTAATTCCCCTCGTTTTTGACTAACATAAGAAAATAGATTTTTCTAAAATGTTGTTATTAATCTATGATTCTATGGCACAAAATAAAACTTTTCACTCTTCTGACACTTTCTCGTTCGGCTTTATGAAGACATCTGTTTAAGAATGGGTCATTCCAGAAATTTTTATAAATTCCATGCAAAATTCTACTTGACCATGTCAGCGACATAGCTGGCAATTTTTTCAAATAATAGTTGCCCTAGGACTCATAAAAAAGTATTAGATTTTTCGACTCAGAACTTTACGTGAATTTTGTTTTAATTTGATTTTTCACTCGTTTGACGTTTCATTTCAAAGCTGCACAAAACAGGCGATTCATATAAATTTGATTGACCGGAATGACTTTTCAGTAATGAATAAAAAGTTCAGACGATTTCCTTCTGGGAATCTCTCTTGGGTATCAATAAATATGAAACTGAATACGAATATGTATGAATTCTGAAACAGTTAAATTTTTAGACCTGAAAACTAAAGTCCTTCTCATACAAAAGCCTACATTCAAAAATATTAATTTTAAAATTTCTTAATTCGTGGACGTTTTCAATTTCAAGTTTCACAATGCTGTAGCTTTAATTAAGGTATTGAAAATCTCAGGACAATTTCAGTAACAAAACTATTATACAATCTTGTTGTTCCCTTTGAAGGCCAAAAAATCAATTTTTCGGGTAAAATATAAAAAAATGACCTGAAATATTTGGTTGTATTAACCAAATATGTATTACAATGAACCAAAATATTTATTACAGCCAACCAAACTTTATTAACCAATAAAATTTGGTTGAATTAACCAAGCATTTGATTGACCATATAGCAATGTATTTATTTGTTTTATCCAACCAAATTTTTGTTGAATCAACTCAATATTTTCTCTGAGTGTAAGGAAAGTACTTTATTTTCATGTCACACGGCGTAATAATGTTCCTTCAATTTTCAAGAATAACCAAATATTGTACATAATATTGACAAATAACTGAAGGCTGCATTATCACGCAATATTCCACACACATGAAAACAATTCAAGCAAACAATAACAATGATATGTACTTTATGCCGCGTCCCTTCCGACTATTCACGATGAGGTGGGAAAAACCAGATAACGGCTTTAGTATATAAGCCGGAAATCGCTGCAATTATTCCTCTCGTCATTATTTAAAATCTTCAGGAAATTTTTCGAGAAATTGGACCTACTATTTTGGGATGATGAGGACCACCATTCCGACTCTGCTGATTACCTCAGTATTTTTCATTCACTCTGTTGGTGAGTAGAATACATCAGACAATTTAATAATTGATTAAAAATTTGTAATTAATTTTTAGTTTAAGGTAAAATTTCAATCACGGTACAGTGTATCAATCTCATCATTTGGCAGATTAGTATAGTAATTCTATTTAAAACAATCTGCTTGCTACGCGGACAAATTATCATCGCGTATGTCGCGTCCTGCGTGGCTTGTAAGTTTGAGCGCGCCTTAGAACAGAGGTCGTGTTTCCTAACCGATTCGAAAGTTAATTTTTTTTCTTTCGATTTAAAAAATAAGTCCATTAGTTTGTTATTTGATTTCAAAAATGACAAAAAAAAAACATATTTTGTATATTCGTGCTACTTGTCCAGCGGATAGGGTACCACATTATGCATCCCGTGTAGAAAATTATCGGGGCAGACATCCGTCCAGTTAGGGCATTTTCTGGACCGTCTAACCTAGACTGTCTTTTTGAGCCCTTATTGGCTGCTGGCTAGTCAGTCATGACCAAATATTTTCCTAAGTGTCAGTGCAGACAAGGTTTTAACCATTAGGGTGGTCCAATTTTTTTCCTTCGAATTTCATTATTATTAACGTTCCAGTTCGAACGAACCGATGATGAATTAAATCTATCATAAATATTTGTTCAAACAGGTTATTATTATTCATTACAATATTTCCTTCGAATAATGCTAGAAAGTTTCAGTTCTTTCTATAATTTTCCGCTTTTTGTCCACTTTTCACTCAGTGAAGTAATAATAATTGCAAGTTAACAAACCGAATTATTTATGCAATATCTTTCTTTTTTCTAAAATCTTCCGTTCTGCTCTGGCTTTTCAGTTATAAACGAGTAATATATGAACATCAACATCACTGAATCTAAATCCGGAGTCTGTTTGACCCCGTTAGCTCAGGAACAAGGTCATTCCAAGGTCAAATTGAAAAAAAACCGTTGACATGGAGAACACCACGATCTTTATACGCTCTTGAAGTCATTGAATCTGAATCTCAGATATATTCGACCCTATCAGGTCAGGATCAAGGTCACTCCAAGTTCAAATTAGGAAAAAAAACGTTTGAGCGAAAAGAACCACGATTCTTATATATATGTATGGGGTCGCTGAATCTGAATACGGATTCTGAAAGAGTGGGATATCTTACGTTCGCATTTTGTTTGTGACACCTGGATCAAAATGACCTGTAGAAGTCACCTCAAGGTCAAATCACTCTCTTGACCTTCTCAGGCTGTTATCTGGTCCGACTAATGGGAAATTACATATGTGAAAGCATAACAGAAAAAGCATTCTGTGCATGAAACTCGACCAATAAAGCTATACGTTTTTGAAGTCACTGAATCTAAATCCGGAGCCTGTTTGACCCCGTTAGGTCAGGAACAAGGTCATTCCAAGTTCACATACGGAAAAAAAACGTTCGAGCGAAAACAACCACGATTCTTATACATTTTTGGTGTCGCTGAATCTGAATCCCAGGTCTGTTTGACTCCATCAGGTTAGGGTGAAGGTCATTTCAAAGTCAACTCTTGTTTATCAAATGGAAACGTATTTTTGTCCACGTTAAAAAATCAAAAACTTTGTGAAATAGTTATCAACGATTTGATTTGTTAAAAGTTCATTTTTTAGTTGAAGATTCACCTTTTTAGTTAAAAATTTATCTTTTTAGCTGACCATTCCTTTTTTTGTTAATAAATATTCAACTAATTTTTTGAAAATTTCGTTTTTTTTCAAATTAATTCTTTAAAATTAAAATTCGAATGTTCAATTGTTATTGGCCGAAATATCAACTATTAGATTTTTCGTTGAAATTTCATATTTTTGGTTAGAAATTCAACTCCATCGTTGAAAAAATAACTGCTTTCTTAAACATTTATATTATGGTTGACCGTTTATAATTTGATTTCAAAACTCGTTTTTTTTTGTTGACAATTAACGTTTCATTTAAAAATTGAACTTTATGGTTAAAAATTGAATTGTTTGGTTGGAAATTAACTTTTTTGTTGCAAATGCATATTTCCGACTTAAAAATGCTACTTTTTTGTAGAAAATTTCATGTTTCGATTCAAAATTCAACTATTCCATTCCGTTGGTAGAAAATGGATCTCCTTTGATGAAAATTCATACTTTTTGCTGAGTCAAACATTTGGTTGGAAATCAGGCTATTTTGTATAATGCTCGTCTTTTTGGCTTACAATTTTTTTATTTTGAATCACATTTCTTCTTCTTTATGAGTTTTCAACAAGAGTTAAATTTTTAATCAAGAAAATCTTTTCAGTCAATAAGAACACAAAATTGCATAAAAAATGTTGAATTTTCAATGAAAAAGACGAATTTTTAACTGAATAGTTTAATCTATTAACTAAAAAAGATCCATTTTCATCGAGAAATAAAATAGATGCATTTTTATTAAGGAAATTAATTTTCGCACAGAAAACAAATTTTCTGCAAAAATATTGATTTTTTGATGATATTGTCGATTGTTCAAGCCCAAAAGACAATGTTCTCTACAAAGCGGTTGAATCGCAACCAAAAAGGGCAATTTAAACCGAACACTAGAATTTTCAACAATAGGCATACTTGAACCTATAACAAAAAAGATAAATTTATAACCAAAAATTAAATAGTAAAATTTGCGATTGATAAACTTAATTCTTTAACGAACAAAAAACGAATTTTCATCAGAATAGTTGAATCTTCTAACAAAGGAATTGATTTTTCACTAAAAGTATGAATCTTCAACTAAAAAATGAATTTTTACCAAAATAGTTCAACTTTGAACATAACATCAAAAAATATATTTTAATTTAATTGTTAAATTTTCAACAAAACAATTGTAATGTGCTAGGTATTGCATTAAGCCCTAGGTTGCTATGCTAAAAGCGGTTTACAATAAAATCTGTTTAACTTTTGTTTTTTAGTGATTATCAGACCTGAAAATATTTCGCGTGAAAAATGGGTTGGAACATGTAGTCACGTACCATAATACAATACAATTTTTTTTGTATATAGTTGAGTTACCCCACCACTCAAAAGACTTTACGTAATTTATGCAGAGACCCCAAGTTGTTCAGTAAATTAGAATATGACACAACCAATATGAAGTGTTGCTCCCTCGTTCAACTTTATACATTTCCATTGCATTGTTACAGAATTAAGTTCACATGGACCTAGTAGTAGCAGACGTGTTGGAAATCATCTTCCTGAATTTGTAGATGACATCAAGGAAGTCCTTGGACCTGGTGAGAAAGAACTAAAACACCATGGGTTCGCCCTTTCAAGAGCAAGGGAAGATGATTTGGTTGTTGTCCCATTTATGGAGGGACACCAATTTTTCCATTACCAAGCTATATCGGCGAACACTCAAGGCAGTCATGCTAAGATAAGGTTCCGGCTTGTGCCAGTTAGCCCTAAAGACTGGCTAGCACAAATGACTACCTATGCTGATCAAAAAGGGGTAGGTACATTATAAAACTAGAGTTCTATTTATTATGGTTTTTTTGCGTGCCCAGTTTTTGAATAAAACTACTTCATGCTGTTATTTAAACATCCTTCATACCAGGGATAGCCTAGGGATAATCTGTCGGTATATTCTGTGCGGCAGAAATTTGGATATCCCAAGGATATCTCCAGGATATTTAAATTTCCGCCTTGCAGGATATCACTACGAGTTATCCCTGGAATAATCCCGTGCATAAACGGGATCAAATAGGATATCCCGGAATTTTTAATTTCTGTGGTTATTCATTATAGGAATAACGTTGTAGGCTTGTACTGAATTCCACAAGAATTTTTCATAATTGGTGACCACATTTCGAAAGTAACTAAAGAAGTAACGATTGTGATAGTTACAGTTACTGGAAAAAAACTCTGATTACCAATTCATTACTCATTTACAAAAGTAACATCGTTATCACTGTCGTTATTAAAAGAAGTAGCAAGTTAAAATGAACTAGTTATTTCTCATCAATGCTGGGATCCCACAAATGGTCTCATTTTAGTTCCACTGGAGACTGTTTTTTCTTAGTCTCATTTTAATAACCTAAAGAAGCCCTGAACCAATACTTTTTTTACAGAAGCCCTGGGTGCGTCTAAGTGCCGAACAAGTGATCCGGGAGTACAATTCGAATCATGGTATAACTGAAGAGATGGAGGAACATCAGGGCAATACAGCTAACGCTCAGGCGTACGTTCTTCATGGAACTTTTTATAGGCCTACAGGTACGATTCAACATGGCGCTCAAGAGACCGCTCTTCCAATTCGTGATTCTTCTCATAGCCCTATGCATTTGGCTTCTTACGGCGCTCCTGCTGAGTCTTCTCTGAGTGCAAGTTCTGGGTCTCAATTGGCTGCTGACCCGATGGATGTAGATCTTGATATGTCTCGAATGAATTTTCATGGCAATACCCGTACATCAGCAGAGACTTCTCCTAATCGTCTTCGACGTCCGTCTACTGGCAGCCTTAGTGATGAAGAAAGAAGACAGCGCCGTCGTTTAGATGGCTGAATAAAATGTGAAAGTTAATACAGAATTAAAAAAATGCATTATAATTAATTAATAAAACGGACTTAAACACAACTCCTATTGAACAGATACTTCTCAATCCTTTACCTAGCACAGCACGTATTATTGCACAATTCATTTTATAATCAGAGTTGCCAAGATGGAATAAACAGTGAGTTTCCACTCACAGAAGGAACTTAAAATATATCAATTGAGGAGTTTACTTTCAAAAGGGCATATATCCACTTTTGATTTTTGATGAGAAATCGAGAAAAATTTTTTACACCATTTATAAAAATAATTGCGTTTTCTGAGTAACTACACTATTTTGGTCCAAGACCATGTACCAAATTATCAGAACTTTGGAATCTTATTATCTCATTTTTCAGAGACTGGATGCATGCTCTTTTGGTGGCAGAGCAAATGATCACAAATGTAGAAAAATTACCAAATATATTTTACGTATACACCAGACTCTCGGGTTAGGAACTCGCGGTTTACGAATTCCAAGAATTGCAGGCCCACGCATCGGAAGGGTCGCAGTTCGCGAGTACTCAGTCTAGTATATTGCGCAATATCATGCATTCCAACCGGAAACGGTTCAGACAACCCTGACTGTTTATGTTTTGATACTCGCAATTTATGACGAAGGCTATTTGCAGGCAATCCCCGGCACTCTTCCTAAACAGAGAGTCTGGCGTATTAAGAAAGTCAATCACAACTCACCTAAATTAAGTAGATAGCAGAATAATAATGCAGTCAAGAAAATTATTAACTTCACTTAATTATAGCGTAACTTACCCGTCAAATAGATATGGAGGGTTAAAACTGTTATTGAAAGTAATAGTAAAAACACATAAATCGAAACAATTATTCGTGCTCGATAAACTTAGGAATCTATTGCTATCATTGCTACAGAATATTATCAGTGGTCGAGAAACTTTGGAATTTTACTTTTACCACGATTACTACCCTTACTACTAATATGGAGGTTATCTGATTTCATATGAAGGATATTCATAGCATTAACTTCACCATATAAAATATATGACATAAAAAACTCAAAATTAAAAAATGTCAAATTGAGCCCCAAATTATTTTATTTTTTTATTTCACTCAAAGAAATTGCACCCTCTTGATGCTCCCTTGGATAAGGCGTTGCCACGCCATTAAACCATCCATACGGGAGATAGAGAGGGGGGGGGGTAGTACGGATGACGAGTACGTCTTCCTTTCTTGTTTTTGTTTTGTTGGGGGGTGAGAGGAGAGAGGGAAAAGGAAGGAGTGGAAGGTGCCCGAAGGCCTAGGTGGGACAGCCCACGAACGAGTTCACCAACCCAGAAGGAGTTGAATCGGAAACGCCACTATCCATGAGTGGAGCGTTAACCAATTACGCCACCAAGGCCTTTTTTTTGAGATCAAAACCCGTCCCGAATAGAATTGAAACTGTAGATTTCGACGGTATGAATTTACGTCCCGAGAGAACAACACGTCTGACTGGACCCTCAAAGCCTCCTGGTGCAGGCGACGTCTCCGGAAGATGTGAAGAGGACGCTCGAGCCTCTTCGGCGACACGAGAAGACCCCGAAGAAGGTGGGGGTCGTGTGCCGAAGATAGCGCTCGACTATGGTAGTTCTAATCGTGGAGGAATTCGCAAGGCCCACGGAAGAGGGGGCGAGTTATAACAGTCCACCACGATAAGAGCGCTGGTGGATGCTCCTGAAGCGTCGCGGCAGGTGAGATTCCTCGGTGGGAGAACGTGTCGTGGATCCCTACAGAATTCTGGGACACGTAAAGTAAGTGGCTCCCGTTCACTGGTTGCCGGCTGCTGGCAGCGCGGGTCACGAGTTCCAGGTAGACCCCTCCTGATATCGAGCAAACGCCACCCAGTCCCTGGAAAAAGTTCAGGGACTGCTGGGTCTTAAGATAACGCGGCCGCCCCGGCGGCTTCCTCCTCCACGCGTCGCCGAGCCTGGGCGAGTTGTCTTGCCCGTTCTTCCTCGAGTCGCCGAGCCTCGGCGATTTGTCACGACCGTTCCTCTGCTAGCAGCCTGGCTTCCGCGACCCGCCCTCGCAGCGGCGATTCTCTGCGCCTCGATAGCAAGCCGACGCGCCCGTTCTTCCGGCCCTTCGTTGGCCTGTCTCACTGCGATCAAACGAACACTTAAACCGACCTCACATCAAATTCCCTTCACTCACTAACCCTGTATCCGACGACAAAAATGATCTGTCTGTCCAGAGGACCAACGCTGGAGGCCAGTCTCAGAGACAGTCCTAATTTAAACACCCACGCATCCCTATCGTTCGGAACTTGACAATCACGAAGAAGATTTAAACGATGAAGAACAGCACGAAACCGTATGTAACTCCCGCGGCTCGTTTTTGTCACGAAGCTGTTTTACTACCTAGAGGACCGGCTCTAAGGCTAGTCTCATATGTAGCACCCACCTTCCCTCGAACACGACACTCACGTACTAGACGATGGCGAAAACTAAAATCTTACAACGTGAATAAACTCCCGTGAATTTACTTAATCTTTCCGCGAAGCTCATCAGCTGCTCAGAGGACCAGCTCTAAGGCTAATCTCACAAACAGCTGCCACTGTTCCGTAACGCACGACACTGAACACGATAACACGAACTCGAAAATGAAGAACCCCTCCGAAGCGGAGGAAACCCCTGTCGCGGACGTACTCTTCCTATCCGCGGATCAAACGCCGGAGACGGTCTCTGCATCATGCTCGCCGCCGAGCTTGCGCTTCCGGGGTGTCAAAAAAAAAAAGGTAATTATCGAGCGACTTCTCAACAACCCCCTCCTGCCGGGTTGGTGAGTCCGCTTTGGTCCTTCCCCGTCAAGATCTTCGGATCGTCTTCCATTACCAAACACCTTTCCTCTCTTCCTTCCCCCCGCCCTTTCCCCAAAACAACAAACACAACAAAGTAGAAGATTTTAAACTTAATGTTTCAATTTGTCAGGTGTTTGCAAGAGCTTTACGTTTCAATACTCCATTAGTTTGAGAGAGAGAAACGCACCGTAAGATAGAGTGAGAGAAAAGTGAGCCTCGCCTTCATTCAATAATCTGCGTTCATTCAAATATCTTACTAAAATTTTCAGACAAGTTGCCTGACGTCACATTCTACAAAAAAAGGGTTAGCTCTGTGTGAGTTGCTGTTCCGACATTAGACATGAGGTGAAAATGCGGGCCAGATGCTGATAGGTTGAAGGAAAATTTGTCCGCCAGAAGGTCTTGATACCAACTGGTCTCGGAGCAGAATAGTTCTTCATGTCTTTTAATACATTTTTCACCTCCTCCGTAGTAATAGGTGGGAATTTCGCCTCAGGTGTTACAAGGGCACTGCACATCTCCTTAAAGCTATTTATGTTCTTTGAGTTTTCTTAAAGTGGTTGCTGAACTTCGTAGACTTCTCTCCGAAATGCCTCGACCTACTCTGATTTGGGCGGGTGTCCGAGAGTAGCTGGAGGGTCTTGGAGGAGTCACGATAAGTCAGAGAAAAACTGTTGATTTTATCTGACCCCCCTCTCATTCCGCTGTAGGCTTCTTCTAGCGTCCGATTGTACCCGCATTCCGTCAACAATATGCTACCTGATGGTCAGCAGCTTTCACTTGATGAGTATGTGATGACGGATCCATAGTTCGCGCGTGAACTGTCGGACTCCGACAGTGAAATTCCTGCCGGATGTTATGTAGTCAATCACCGACTGAATGCGGGACGCGTACTGCCTTGTTCAGCCTATCTTGGTACTGAATTGATGCATTCGTCTTTTGGTCTTATGATCAGTAGTTGGTTTTGTTTTACGGTTTGCATCAACCCAAGTTCTCGCTGAATTATACACCTAATTAAGCCCCTAAGTGCTTTTTTCATCTCTTCGGTAGTGATTGATGGACATTCTTCCGCATATTTTATAAGGTTGTTGCAAAACACCTTAAAGCGAATGATATTATCAGTTATCGTCATTCAACTCCAGTGTTTTCGGGATCTTGTATACTTCTCTCTAGAAATTCTCTACCTCGTTGAGCTTGGCTGGATTTTTGACAGAAACAGGGAGATCTCTGAAGATGCGTGATGGGTCAGCGAGAAACTGTTGATTCTCCCTGACCCATCTCTCCCTCTTCTGCATAGGCATAGGCCCTTTGACTCGATTCCAAAGAAATCGAAACTCAACTAAAAGACTAAAAAAAAACTAACATGTACATATATATATTTATATTTTATTTATTAATGTAACATTATTATTATGCCAGCCCATCGACAGCCACAGATATTTAGGATCCAGTAATTCGCTAGAGTCAGCTGTTTAAGAATTCTACGTTTTGCTTACGCATTCTACAGGGATCCAGCATTCATACTCGACAGCCCGTTTATAGGGATCCATGTTTCTCACTAACGTATATTCCAATGGCATCGACTGCGGGATGGCCATACAAGGCGACTTCAGCCGCTATCTTTGTTCATGCCCAGAAAACTTTGTACGATGTTGCTCATGTTCAGCAATATTGCCTTCTGAATTGAATGTAGTCAATTTTGAGCTCCCAATTCCTTCAATATGTTTTTTACAGTATTTGTAATTTTTCTTAATGAATCTAGGTCCCACGAGTTCTAAAATAATACTTAATTTTTACAGTGATGAACGTTCCCAGTGTAGAGATCACGATCGGGTGGATAGTGTTCTTTTTCACCCTCCACACGGTCAGGATCTCCTGCTTTAGCTCAGAATATTTCTCGATCTTCTCAGTGTATCAGAACTTAATGTTTTTGTTTGGGAGAACGCCTATGTGTATATTTCTCACATTTTGAGTACGTTTATCTAACTAGAGGACATCTGGACCCTTGTGTCTGACTAGGTGGTCAGTCAGAATAGTCCTGTTCCAGTAAAGGAGATAGTGTTTGTTCTCTAGTACTTTAACTGACCTATATTTGTAGTAAGGCTCAAATCTCTCTAGTAAATTAGTGTTAATTAATGGAAATTTGTTGGTGAATCATCCTAGTAACATCGTTATGTCTTTGCGTGTATTCTTGCGTTCGATGTTTTCGTTGGGCTCTCCACAAAGGCGGCATCTGTCAACTACTGCCGCCATTTTGAGGATGTGTTTTTAGTAATTCTTCGCTTTGGTTACCCTGTCCTGGATGGCAGTGAAAAATTCTTCCTTTCCCGGAAAGAGTTCTCCCAACATTAACCAGAGGTTTGCAGCATCAATATCCACGCAAGGAAGATCTAATGTTTGGGATTGTTTCTTGCGAAGTTGGGTACCCCGCCATTTATCTGCTAGCTGTTCGGCGTTGAGTTGATCAATGTTCTGGCAATCAACAGCTGCAAGTTTTAAGGGGGTAAACAGTTCAACTATATAGATGCAGTCTTAGAGCAACATTTTAGGAAAGGAATGGCATAGGTGTTGATTGCTTTTGTGATGCTCTTCGAATTGAGGCTCTACGCTAGAAACAGATTAAGGCAATCCGAAAAAGCAGTAACAAGCACCTTCTTAATCGCAGAGTGGAGCGGACCCCTTGCTTGCAATATGCCAAAGTACCTGTAGGATTCTTCATCAGTCATCGTCTCGATCAGTGCGTAGTCGTCCAGTATCAATGGAGCATTTATCTCTTCACGGAGCAAATACAGCTTTCTGCATTTGTTCAAGCTTAGTCCTGATATCATTGGAGAATTGCAACAGGATGTTAAGTAAGCTGTTCAGTTTCGACTAAACAGCTTATAGATCGGAGTTCTGCGATGCTTCTAATCGGAGTACTGAACTGCACAATTAGGGTGGTCCAAAAAAAAGTATTTTCGAATCTTGACCATTTCGGACCAGAGACTGAATCTTCATAGCGGAAAAACTCTTGTGCATTTTTTCAGATTTTTTAAATAATAATTGAGCGAGCGCATAGTTAATCAATTTCTTATGGATTTGAACATAGAAAAACCTATATTTTTCTTCATGTTTGAATTATACATATAAATTATTGTAATAAAATAATTAAATTTGAGACATATAATATTCAGGCTATAAGAATGAGCCCAAAAAATGTGTTTATTATTAGACTAATTAGATTATATTTTTCTAATATTTTTCTAGCTACAAAAATTATGGTTTTTATGAGGTTTTATGTGATTTTTAATAAGAATACTTTTATCATCGAGTAATGTTATTTTCTTTTCTTAATTAATTAAATAAAAATATAATTGAAACAAAAAATCTAATTTTTGAAGAAACAAAATTAAACAATAAATAAAATGGTTCAAAATTCTCAAAAAATATAAATTCCTAAGAAATCCAAGGAGTAGACGTAAGGCAGGTGCAAATGCAGAGTCAGCTTGCCCGTTGGCATTTTATAAGTTTATGAACTGCGTTGAATTTTCTGGGCTAAAATCAGCTGAAATTTTGAACGCCATGCGCTCGCTCAGTTATTATTTTAATAATCTAAGAATAAGACCCCAGGGTCTTTCCACTATGAAAATTCAGTCTGTGGTACGTAATGGTCCAAATTCGAAAATACGTTATTTTGTACCACCCTAATATACAATACATGAATTTCGTATGGGTGAATTATAAAATCGATTGTGTGCGGGTCATATGAGTTTATATGAGTCTTATTACTGACTTATTTATTACTTATTATACATTCAAATTTCATAAAATTTAAAAAATATGTACTAGTAAAAAAGTGTCTCAGTTGAGCTCTCAATTGTTTTCTGCGATCGTCATTTGTTTCCTGTGATCCTCATTTGTTTCCTGCGATCCTCACTTGTCCTTGATATTCCTTTCAGTTGCACAATCCTGCACCTGTTACACGAATGGGAAGTCCAGTCATAAAAAAACGATGGGACACTCAGATTTTAGGGTTACCTAACTCGATACTGAGAGCTGCAGTACGACAGACCAGTTGCACGACCTGCTCCACAAAAGAAAGGAGTTTTACGGGCATCTGTGCTAACAGGGGCAGATCACTGGATGTCCAAATAGTGCTCCTCTTATAGAAATCATGCTAGCGTATTCCCTACTCGAAACCTCTGCCACTACGAAAACAACTCCATGTGAGCATCTGCAGGATAGCCTGATTTCAGCAGTGAGCTGCTTGCTCAGCCCGGAGTAACCATGGAGGAAACAGGGCCTTGTCTTTACCCAGATGACTGGGATCGATCTCAGGTATACCTGCACCTGGACGAGCTAATGAGGGTATAGGTTTACAAGCTAACGTCGGTAGTGGCGTACTCACTGAGGTTCTTTCGAACCAGTTAAACCCGTTTACTCATTTGTTTCCTGCGATCCTCACTTGTTCTTGATCTTCCTTTTAGCTGCATAATCCTGCAGACTAACATTGTGTACGCTACATGCTTAGCTAGAAACAGGGCCTCGTCTTTACCCAGATGACTGGTATCGATCTGAGGTATACCTGAAGCTGGACCAGCTAATGACAGTATAGGTTTACCAGCTGCACAATCCTGCAGATTAACATTGTCTACGCTACATACTTAGTTAAGCTCTCGATTGTTTTCTGCGATCCTAATTAGTTTCCTGCGATCGTCACTTGTTCTTGATATTCCTTTTAGTTGCACAATCCTGCAGAGTAACATTGTCTACGCTACATGCTTAGTTAAGCTCTCGATTGTTTTCTGTGATCCTTATTTGTTTCCTATGATCCTCATTTGTTTCGTGTGTTCCTCACTTGTTCTTGATATTCCTTTTAGTTGCACAATCCTTCAGACTAACATTGTCTACGCTACATGCTTTGTTAAGGTCTCGAATGTTTCCTGCGATCCTCATTTGTTTCCTGTGATAAAAAGGAATATCAAGAACAAGCGAGGCTCGCAGAAAACAATCGAGAGCTCAGCTGAGCATATGGTGTAGATATCTGGCATTTCATTATTACAGAAAAGCACCTTTCACACAATATTTGTAGATGAATCCACTGAAAACCCAAAATCTTCGTAGTCAATAAAAATAAATTTATGTATTTGTAAATTCGAATTTTTTAAATAAAAAGCAGTAGTAGTATAATGGAGATTTGCCACAATATTGAGTCAAAGACTAAAGAATATCACTTGGTTTTATGAAAAAAAGGCAAATCTTTGTAGCATTATATTTAATAAATAATAGCCGAAACGTGAAGTTGTTTATAAAGTTTGTTTAAAAAATGGCTAGATATTACTTTCTTTTATTTAGTTTCTGATTGAACTTCATTTTAAACACATTTCCTACGAAAAATATCAGTTTCAAGCAACAAACAGGTGCTAATTCTGCACAAAACACATTCATTATCCAAATTGTTTATAATAATATGAAAATATTGTCTAATCAATAAATACTGCAGCAGGTTATTTTTAGAGAGTTGTTTCACTGATTCTGTTATCTGTTATTGATGATTGATGGCTGCTTCTGTTATCTGTTATTAGTGCTCTAATAGAGCACCAATAACTTTTGTTTTACAAAATGGTGCACTGTCAACAAAAAAATTCGATTCTTTTTTCGTATATAATAAATGTTGAAAAGTCTTTTTTTTTTAAATCGGCCTAGACCGATGTATGGAGAATTTTATTAGCTTTGATCTGAAAAGAATAAATGTTAAGATGGGCTTAAAATTGTGGCCTGTAGACAAACAATACAAATTGTGTGTACTTTATGCCGCGTATCTTTCAACTATTCACGATGATGTGGAAAAAAACTAGATAACGGCTTCAGTATATAAGCCGACAAACGCGGCTATTATTTCTCTCGTCATCATTAAAAATATTTAAGAAATCCTTCAAGAAATTGACCCTACTATTTTGGGATGCTGAGGACCACCATTGCTACTCTGCTGATTACCTCAGTATTTTTCTTATACTCTGTTGGTGAGTAGAATATATCAGATAATTTAATAATTAATTTAAAAATTGTAATTAATCTTGTGTAGTAGGTACTAGAAGAAGAAAGCGCTTTATTATGAACTAAAAAAAATGAATTCGCAACCGCAAATTTAATAGTAGGCTTTTTAACAGAAAATTATGAACTTTCAACTAAAATCAGTTTGATTTTCCTATTGGGTTCTATTACATACTTCAGTTTGCATTAATGTGGAAAACAAGAAAAAAAGAGGAAAACAGGGGAATAGGGGAAAGACTGAAAAGCCTTGGAATATTAAAGAGCTACTACATTATATTGGGGTTAGTTTGGAAGGGTTAAAGCAAGTCTTATTGTATCTTACATGTGGAAGGAGGGGAATGGTTGAATATTTCAGAAAAATACCTTACTTAATTTGTGCACACAGAAAAGCAGGGTGTTCAGTAATGTTGCGACTCAAGTAAAAGTTGGGATCTGTTAGAACTTAGGCTCTGAAGGATGTCTTTTTGAGTGTTCCTTTTCAGTTCGTTGATATCCGATAGATGGCTATTGGTGGGTGCCGATTTTTTCAACTGCGTATTTAAAACAAATTAAATTGGCTGATAGGAATACCTATCTTAACGAGTGCAATATTATTTAATCCGAATTATAACGTAAAATGTGCAGCATTAACTTCTAAAATCTTCGAAGTGAGTCAAGGCAGAAGTAACAAACAGGCTCTATTAGAAGTGGTTGAATCCATACTTTGGGTTCCTTCAGAAACCATTTTACATTTTTGGTTCCTTTTCAGCAAGAGTGACTCCTTTTTGTTGCAGCTCCTTTGGAACTAAAAATTGGTTCTAACAGAAACCCCCATTTTTTCTATAATTTATAGAATTTATGATGATTACATTGAATATTAATACTAATATCACTACATACTACTAATATTGGTAGGTTTAACTTTTGTTCTTCAGTGATTCGCAGACTTGACAATATCTTGCGTGAAGAGTAGATTTGGACACGCAGTCACGTAACGTAATACCATACAAACAATTTTTTTTTTAAAGTTGATCTAACCCACCACTAAAAAGACTTGTCGCAATTTATGCACGACCACCAATTTGTTCACTAAATTAGCATGTTACACAATCAATATGATCAATATGTAAATTGATGTCTCGTTCAACTTTATACATTTCTATTTTATTTTTACAGAATTAAGTTCACATGGAGCTAGCAGCAGTGGACGTCCGAGAGATCGGCTCCCTAAATTGGTATTTGACTTGGCACAACTCCTTGGTGCGAATGAGCGACTACTAACGCACCATGAGTACGCCCTTGCAAAAGCTTGGAATAAGGTTGTTATCCCATTTATGAACGGAAACCAGTTTTGTCAATACAAGACTGAAAAAGCAAGACTAAGTAGAGACGCTCCTATTCAGAGAATATTCGAGCGTGTGGACGTTACCCCTACATATTGGATACACAATTTGACTACATATGCTAATGAAAAACGTGTAGGTATACTACAAAACTAGAGTTTTATTTTTAAGGGTTAAAAATAAAAATAAAATAAATGTTTGGAAACTTTTAGATTCCTTTTCAGCAAGTGGGGTTTCTTTTTATTGCAGCTCCTTTAGAACCGAGTGATGTCCGATATTTTATTCGAAATCAGTATTTTATGAGACTGTAGGGCCGTCTGAAAAATTATTCGTGATGTTTATACTATCTTTAGTCCTGAAAACGTACGATTCACGTGGCAGTCATCTGCTAGGCTGTGATTGGTAATCTCATATGGCGCGAAATTCAAATACGTCAAGTATAACCACGTAAAAATAATTTTTTTTCATCAGGTTGAAACTTGGTTGACTTATAGTCAAAGTCTAAATTCGCCCAAGAAAAAGTGAACAATTCAGATGAGAACACTTGACGTATTCTGTCCCACGTATGTCTACAGAGAAATTAGATTACTCTCAATATTTCAGTGTGGCGGCGTTCGGAGCTAATAATATTTCAGCAGGCTTTATAACACTTACTTTTCAGGGGGCGATACAGGGTCATAACACGGTGATTGCGAATAAAATTTAATTTATTTTTAAGGCTCATGTAAGGTGCAATGTAACCTAGAAAATTCACCTGAAAATATCAATTCCAAATGCTAGCGCAACGATTATTATCGGGGGGCAATTTTTTTTCTCTTGGAAGCTCAAATCCATATTCGAGGTGGAAAGTCCCTACGGAAAAAAAGAAACAGAGCTGGCGCGATATTCAAAATAGAAAAATTATTCCAACAGACAAGAGTGATAATTTTTATCAAGTTGAAATACATTATTAAAAACCATAATAAATGTATCTTATTAAAAGATATATTTATTATTTTTCTTCTGCTGCTTTGCGGATGTAATATTTAAGGAATTTAACATATGTATCGCAAGTCTTGACGATCCGCAGGGACTTTCCGACTCAAATATGGATTTTAGCTTCCAAGAGGGGAAAAAATTGCCCCCCGATAATCATTCGTTGCGCTAGCATTTGGACTTGATTTATCCAGGTGAGTTTTGTAGGTTACATTACCGCCTACATGAGCCTTAAAGCACCCAATCCCGACGTAACTGGAACGTGTACGTCATCCACTCCTGCTCAAACTGTTCCTTGGAGTTCGGTCTCTAGCCGTGGATGACTTTACGCGGCAGATGGCATAGTTGGAAAGGAAAGTTTCACCTCTGGATACTTTTTTAGAGCTACCAATCTTTGTAGAATGTTACGAGGAACAGTGCTGACGGACCAGATGAAGGGATCCAAGAAGAACAGCCATTTGCATCCGGCTCGCGATGGACTGAGCCTGACGCTGCAAAGCCGGGATTTTGTTCAGTTGGCTAAGAAATGAAGCTTTCGTGTCTCCGAGGCAGCCGATTATGAAAACTACAAGATGAACTTTGTAGCCTTGGCACAGCCTGCTCAGCTCGAAAAGAAGTACTTGATATTTCGCCCGTTTTTCTTCCTCCTTTGCCGTGATATTACCATCGGCTGGTGCCGAGAATTCCATCACGTAAATGATCTTGGTCTTCAGATCTTGGAGAACAATATCAGGCTTTGTAGCACTGATACGTAGAGTGGTGGAGAATGAGAAATTCCAGTAGACCTTACACTGATCATTCTCCACAACGGACTCGAGTTCACCCTGGTCGTGTGGCAAGACGGACAATAGATCAACACCATAGAAGTGCCTAAGATCGTAATTTAACACTTTTAGAGCCGCATTGTGCCTCTCTATGTACCGGTAGCATGCATACTTTGAGCATCGACTGAGAACATGTCCAAGTGTTTCGGCCTCTTGCTTGCATGCTCAGCAGTTGGTATCGCCTACAGGAACATTCATTATACGCTCACGGTAAACTAAGGTGTCTATAACGTCTATGACAGACCCATCGATAGCTCTTCTCTACTTATAATGCCGTGGAATTGACCATGAAAGGGCTTGTCAGCATGTTTTCTTGGTAGAAGCGAATGTTCTGCTTCCTGTACACGACTTTTGAGCTCCACAGGCTTTAGTGATGCTAGGCCATACATAGTGCCGCTGTTTTGAGGAAGCAAAGAGTTTAAGGTCATCCATGTGCTTACTTATAGCAGTAGGATATCCCGGGATATCACGGAGAAAAAAATATGCCTATAATAGTAAGAGCACTAGTCATGCTTTTGTCGCAGGTTTCGTTCTTGCTATCTTGGTACAAAATTCATTCATTTTAAGTAGGAATCCCTTTATCCTAAAAAAGTACAAAGCTTCATGCTTTTAAAGCCGTTATCCCTTGCGAAAATAGCTTGAACTTCGCCTTGCTACGGTTGTAAGAAAACCCATCCTATTAGAGTATGAGTACTCTTACAAAAGATATATTAGCCCACGCCTACCGGCAATAACGGCATGTGCTTGATTCTTTTATAGTATAGGACATTTAATGCTAAAAATCTCTAACATGATGCCAATATTGGTAGAAATTCATACCAATTTCGCACATGAAGTTCCGTGCTGTAATATGAAGAGCTCAGCCTACTATAACAGTGCGATTTTTTTCTCCGTGCAGGGATATGTCCAGGATATTCTAATTTCCGCCTTGCAGGATATCACGAGGGGTTATCCCTGGGATAATGCGGTACAAGAGTGGGATGAAAAGGGCTATCTCGAAATATCAAATTGCTGTGAGGGAATCTGCTGATTTATTTGAACTCTCTTAAGTCTTCTAGAATCCTTTTAAATTCCTTGATATCTTTGAAATTCTGTGAAACGCACTGAAATAACTTAAAATCCTCCGTTAAATAAATAAATCATTTGATTGTTTGTACCTAGTTTCTATATGTTTTGCATAAATTCTTTCAACATTTTGACATCATTTATTTTTGTGCTGCTTTACTATAACGATTTTTCAAGAAATGTGAAATTTTTTTTCAAAATCATTGTAGGAAAATCGTTGCAGGCCTGTACTGAATTTCCTTTATATTTTTTTGTAAGTAAAGACCTACATTTAGAAAGCAATTAAAAAAGTAACGATTGTTAGAGTTACAGTTACTCAAAAAAGTAGCTAGTTACCAGTTCGTTACTTCTTTACAAAAGTAACTTCCTTACCACTATCGTTACCAAAAAAAGTCACAGCTTAAAATAAACTAGTTATTTCTCATCACTACTGGGATCCCACCAATGTTCTAATTTTAGTTCCACTCGAGACCGTTTTTTCTGATTCTTATTTTAATACCTAAAATGGGCGCTCATAATATTTTTTTTTCAGAATACCTGGGTACTTAAAAGTGCTACAATCGTGTTGCAGAACTACTTTCGGGAAGAACGAAGGATTCGAGAGATTGCTCAAATGAACCTTAATGTGGCCGTACCTTGTGGGTCTTCTCATGGCCCTATGAATCAAAATAGGGCTCAAGAGACCACTGTTCCAGTTCCGCGAGAAGAATTAGAGTTTATGCGTCACGGTTACATGGAGGAACAACAGGGTAATACATTTAACCCTTATATGGACGCTTCAAGTGGGTCTTTTCATGGCCCAATGGGTCATTATGGGGCTCAAAGGACGGCTATTCCAGTTCCGCCAGAAGAGTTAGAGCGTATGCATCACGGTGACATTGAGGAACAACAGGGTAATACATTTGACCCTTATATGTACGCTTCTCGTGGGTCTTCTCATGGCCCTATAAATTGGTCTTCTCAGGGCCCTGCTTATGGGCATTGTCACGACGCTCAAGATGAGTCTTCTTCGGACGCAAATTCTGGGCCTTCTGACGACACTGTGCATGGGTCTAATCTTCTTCCTGATCACTCTCAATGGGATGTTGACCAGCAGTATATAACACTTGATTTGTCTCGAATTAATTTGCATGGCGATAGCCGTGAATCAGCGGAGATTTCTCCTGTTCGTCAACGTCCTGCTACAGCCAGGCTAAATAATGAACAGAAACGAAGAATACACCAATTTTTCCCACGCCAAAATTAATGTTAAACTAAGTATCTTACCTACGTTAAATAAGTTTATCAAAATTAATGAATAACACTAAATTATAAACCTGGTATAACCTAACCTAGGTTATGTATTTAAATATTGGCCATAATCTGCATAAGAAAGAAGACATTATATAAATATTAACATTATTACTCAGAAAATAAATCATAACTTACCTAAATTAAATCAGTTTATTATATTAAATTATAACCCTAATATAACCTAAGCTAAAAGTGAATAACAATTTAATTCAAAGTTAACAACTATTTTAACTTAGTGTGAGTGGTTACTGAAAAACCGCAGGGCTATATTATAAAGTACAATGTTTTTTGAGTTTCCTATGAGAGTAGAAACTCTCTTTTTATTTCATCTTGGAAACGCTTATTACAAAATTAAATCTCTTTCGGTAGGAAGTTAATCTTTTTTGCTTAAACATGCAACTGTTTTGTGCAATAATCATCTTTTTTTGATTAGAAACAAATTTTTTCAAAGAAAAACATTCCTATCCCAGTTTTTGTTGATAATTGATATTTTGTAGTTAAAAACGTTATGTCTGCCACGGATTCAGAGGGTAGATTGATCAGTTTATTGGGAGAGAGGGGGGGGGCAGTTGATGGTTTTGACTTGTTAGCGAAGCAAGTGAAAGACGATTTGACTGAGAGTTGTGGGTCTCAAAAAAAGAAATGGAAGGGGAGGGTGTGAGAAGCAAGGTTGGTTTGAGGTTAGGTTTCTTATTGTCCCCTGGGTGCGGATGAGCTAGGCCGACCGGTGACTTGAGAGCGTTCGGCTTGTTTTTTCTCTTCGAGAAAGGCGTCCAAGCGGGCCATCGACCGAGGCTGGTCTCTTTGGCTGGTGGACGGGGGTAAGCATACTCGCTTAGCCCCCTGCGGACGAATAAACGCTTGACAGGCCGTGAGGCCGTCCATGGGCTTCTAGTATCGGTATGGGAGATTCCGGTACGGGTTTCGGTGGTCGCGATACGAATGCCGGTGGTTCCAGTACGGGTGCCGGATGTTCCGGTACGGATGCCGGTGCTTCCGGGACGGGTGCCGGAACGGCCAAAAGCGCTTCTTCCAGGGCTCATCGCCGCCGATGAAGGCGAGGGTGGAGGCAGGAACGTTTACGTTTGGCGCCTCCTCTAGACATATTTGGGTTTCCGACCTCTATCTAACTTCAATTTAACGCGACGAAAAATTACGGACCCAGATCACTGTACTCGGCAGGAGGCCTGATTCCGTGCTCAAGGTTTATAATACCGTGAACGCGGAATTCAGAGAACGGGACTTAGCCAAAAGGCCTGACGCCGTGCGCGAGGTTGACGGAACGGACGCAGTACCCAGAGCACGGGACTGAGGCAGAAGGACCTGAAACCATGCAAAAAGGTAAACTAAAATTGAAAGAAGAAACGCGTGAATTTAATTTAAGCCCGAACACGAACAAAGAAACGGAATTTACACAGTTAATCGAAAAAAACCTCCGAAAGAGAACGCGGCCGAAACACTTGTCTTCGCCTAACACGAACAATCACGGAACCTGGAGCACGGGAGTCAGCCAAAGGTCTGACACCATGTGCAAGGTATACTAAGGTTTTTAAAACAAAACACGGATTCTACTTGTGACCCGGAAACGAAATTAATCAGAATAGAAACACGAAATTATAAAATTATAAATGTAGTGCACCGAAAATTCACTGCTTCACCCAAACACTAAGCACGAATCACGACCGAGGTTGAGAGAAAGGACGCCTGTCACTTCCTAGGCGTAGGTAGGAGAGAAAGATAACATTTTTTACTTTATAAAAATGTTCCAGCTCGTTTATTTCAGGAGGGCAGAGCGGATGCTGCTTCTCCTGGCTGAAACTCGTAGACGACTGACTCTGACAGTCGCTAGCTGCACGCAGGCAGCCCGGCGCGTTTTTTGATAGCAATACTACCTTTTTGGCCAAAAATACAACTAATTGGTTGAAAATTCATCTGACTTGGCTGAGACTTCAAAATTTCAGATAAAAGTCTACCTCTCTGATTTGAAAATACCTTTTTTCAAGCTTCTCCTTTACACAGTTTTTTTGTACAAATAAAAATTCAGAAACCAGCTGCGAACAGTCCTTGCCGAATTTAATCACCTTAAATTTTAAAAAAGATTGTCCGAATCAAATAAAAACAGTGTCTTGTAGGCTAATTTTACCTAAAAACGGCAGTCTTAATCGCTGCAGTTTGCAATTTGGAGTGATGCAGTTTAAAGTCCTGCAGTTTGAAGTTCTGTAGTATGAAGTTCTGCAGCTTCAAGTATTGAAGTTTGGAATTCTACAGTTCAATGTGCTGCAGATTGAAGTGGGGCAGTGTAAAGTGTTGTATCTACAAGCGCTGCAGTTTAAAATGCTGCAGTTTCAAGTTCGGTGGTCTGAAGTTTTGCTCTTCCACAAGTGCTGCAGTTTGAAATTCTGCAGTTTGACGTTCTATATTTACAAGTGCTGAAGTTAAATGTGCTGCAGCTTCAAGTTCTGTCTCATGAGGGTTCTGCAGTTTCAAGTGCTGCAGTTCAAAATACTGCAGTTTCTCGTGTTGTAGTTTTAATTGCTGAAGTTTAAAATTCTGTAGTTCAACCTAATGCAGTTTGGTGTGCGAAAGTTTTAAGTGACGTACACTGTAAAATTTGTCTGAAGGAAAAATGAACTATAAGTTCATTTTCGAAACGTAAGGTAGCGCTACAATACCTGATGTATTGGAATTTTGCAATATCTCATAGAGTTCGCGCTCACGCTATTGGAATGTTCGACGGTGACTCCACGAATTAGAACACTTATAGTGCATGTATTGCGGTCAGAAAACACGTCATTCCAATACGGTGTTTGCAATTTCACCTCACGCTTGTATTGTAGAAGTTTTGTCAAATCCAAAACATTTTTAATAGTGTGATTACAAGCACTGCAGTCTAAAATGCTGCAGTCTAAAATGCTGCAGTTTAAAGGTTTCCATTATGAAGTTCTGCTGTTTCAAGTTGCGCAGTTTGAATTTTTTCAGTTTGAAATTCTGCAGTTCCACTTTAAGAGAACTGCAGTTTAAAATAATGCAGTTTGAAGTCCTGTAGTGTAAATTTCTGCACTTTCAAGTCCTACAGTTAAAAGTGCTGCAGTTTAAAATGCTGTAGTTTGAAGTTATATTGTATGATGTTCTGCAGTTTCAAATTCTGCAGTTTGATTTGCTGCCGTTTCAAATTCTGCAGTTCGACATGCCGCAATTCAAAAAACGTTTTCAAAATTCGTATAAAACACTTTAGAGCACAATAAGCCAATTCAAGCCAATTTTGTAAACAAAAACTCTTTTGAGCTCATTATACTTACTAAAAATATAATTATACTAAACTATTACACTCTATACACCTTTTTTAAACGATTGTGCAACTTCTAATAATTCTCTTACGTAATCTTTCAAGAAATTCAAACCAAATTTGTAAATTTGAATCTTTACGTAGTAAAAAAAAGCATTGGCAGACTGCTGTGTTGCTGGTAGGCTTTTCCACAAAGTTCCAACTCAGTTCTTCCGAATTGGATCCAAGTAAATATTCAATATCAGGTCCACAATAATATTATCACGATATTACATATTATGTACTATATTATTATGTATTATATTATTATGCATGCGGCTTTGAGGTTACGGACCAGTGATAGTTTCGCACCTCCAAGAGCACGATCACGAGGACAATTGCTTTAGCCAAATATTTTCGGTACACTCCTTGCAGCTCCCTTTTAGGGTCTTGACGTCTCTCCTCTTTTTCCTTCTCCTTGGCAGTTATTTTGTATTCGGGCCTCGAGTGTGCAACCGGGACTGCCGTCCGAAAATCGTAGTTCCAGAAAATTTGGCACTTCTGGTTTTGGACAATTGACTCCATCTCCCTCGGAGCGTTAAGCAGGACAGGGTCGTGGCCAACACCGTAAGAGCGGCAAAGATGGTAATAAAGAATTCTTAGGGCCGCATTATGTCTGTAGAGATACGTCGTTCCCGCGTGAGTGCGACACCTGGATAGTATGTGTTAAGCCCAGATGATCTGAGGAAAGCAAATGTTTGCTCTTTCGACAAAGACTGTTTTTCTACATTTCTGTGAAAGTTTTCGTGCATTTACTTGTCGAGTAGCTGTTGGCGGACTTTTGCTATCTCTGCTTTCTTAACTTCGGCTTTTAGAAGTGAAGCATCTAGATAAAGTAATGCCACTGCAGCGCATTCACTTTCAAACCCACCATGATGAGTACTTGATGCTCTGCCAACTCGAACACGAGATGGGAGCGACTATAACTTCTATCAACGAAACGGCCTTTCGCCAAAGTTTGTCGCAAATTTCCCGGATTCTCGAAATTCGCTACATGTAATTCAGAAAGCAGTACGTGCCGCACCACCACATCCTCCAGAGGAAGATGGCCTAATACAGTCAGAGCCAGAAGTAGAGATTCAACAACCAAGGTGTTAAAAATGGACATACCATATGAACAGAAATGTAATGCGCTTTTATTTTTTGGCAGAAAAAAAGTGGGAAAAGTGTAAGGAGAGAACATCATCGACTCTTCTTACTTAAGTACCCAGAACTAGCCACAAGAATAAATGAGCAGAATATAGCAGATCAAGAACGCTCAATGTATGTAAACAGATTGCTTTTGGCTGTTGAAATAGCTGTCATCCAAATCACAAATGATTTGCGTGCACTAATAGAATACCTGGATAGCAAGGTGTTACCTATGCATTTGAATGCAACACAAACTGCGTTAGAGGTGCAAACTTTTGTATACTGTGCAGCTGTGGCAACCGTTAGAACATTGGGCCGCAGAACTAGGCCTACAAATGCAGTCTTTGCCCGAGGAAGGGAGCAAAATCCATCATGGAAGATCAGGTTGGATATGGATGTCAGCAAAGTAAGGTGAGAATTGGGTCGACTGTCTCAATATAAAAAAGAAAATAGTACCAGACAGCTGATACACCACGTTAATAAAATCATTCACCATCGGTACATGGATACATTGACACCAGCAATATTGCATGAGATTATAGACTTCCAACGGCAGAGACTTGACGTTCTTACTGCTAGAGTGCATCGGTACAAGAAAAGTAGTATAAGAAGGCAACAAAGTCGCACCTTTCAGGCAGATGAAAGAAGGTTCTATCGTGAACTGAGTGTAAAGCAAAATAACCAGCAAGACACCGGAGTCCCTCAATTGAAAGACATGACTAACTACTGGTCGGATGTTTGCGGAAACACAAGCAGAAGCAATTTGGACACTGCGTGGTTCCAACTAGAAAAAGCTAGAAAGCTCCAGGTCCGGACATGGTGCACAACTTCTGGTACAAGTACCTGACTAGTGTGCATCCTGCGTTGGCAAGTTGTTTTCAGAAGATCATCGAATACCCAAATCTGATGCCAGACCTAATGCTCCAGGGTACTACGCATATGTTGCCTAAAAAACCAGACGCTCAAAATCCATATGGATTTCGGCCGATAGCCTGTCTTCCAACAATATATAAATGTCTGACAGCTATCACAGCAGGTAAGGTATATTCTCACTGCGACGATAATGACATCCTTACAGAAGAACAAAAAGGATGTTGTAAGAACTCGCGAGGCAGTAAAGATCTACTCACCATAGACGCTGTTGCCATGACGCAAGCTCGTAAACATCAAAGAAACTTGCACATGGCTTGAAGTCAGAATTATTCTGTTCGAAAATTTATGATCAAAAAATCTTTTCTATTCATGCGTGAACTTTGAATTATAAGAATGAGAAAATTTTTACTATAAAAATCGATTTTAAAAATATATAAATTACCATAACTTCCCTACTCTTTAATAAAATGTATTATTATTGTAGGTCAATCAATTCTTCTCGAACCAAGGAATCTTTTATATTCTTGCATCAACTTTGAATTATCTTGAAGAAAAACGTTTTACTACAAAAAACCGTGTTTTTAAATATTATGCATTACCATGGCTATTTTTCTAAACTTCTTGAATCTGGATTTTCTCAAAAACCTGACTTACAGGAAATTTAATTTTTGTTTGATTTCCGGAAAATGAAGAAACAGGGGGAAGGGGGGTGGGTCGATTATCAAAAATTGAGATTCGAGTTTTCGGACCACTCTAAAGCATCGAAAAAGTAAATAAATACGTGATCTAAACACAATTTTAATCAATCAAATTTTTTTCTTCAAATTATCCAATTCTCCTAGCCAGACCAGGAATTGCTGTTGTTCTTCCTTTTACTTATCATTGAAACCTCTTATGAATATTTAATGACAGTTGGCTTTCAATTTTCATAACATTTTAGTTCCCGTCCAAGACTCCCAGACTGAGTTCTATACTTTTTATAGGAGACATTTTTTCCGAGTGCAAAGAATAAAATTGAACGGTTTTGAAAAATGGTTTTCAAACCGAATGGTTCTAATTTTTAATTTAAATTTTAGTATCTTAAAAAAAAACATTCTGAATTTTCATTTTGCATTCTCATCTTAATGAGAATGTATTGGTTTTATGTAAAATTTTATTTAAAAAAGTTGAGCATTTTTTATATGATTGATACCATTTTTTCGAAATTTAAAAATTCTATGTACGGCTGTTCGTAGTACTCAAAAATTCGAAAAATTCATCGTTACGACTTTTTTCGATGAAAAAAGATTATCAGAGTTGTAGCATTTTCAAAATTAAAAGAAACAAAGGAAAATGAAAATCTCAAGCCAAAAAACTTACGATACGAAAATATATGAATAGACAAAGAATTGACAAAGATCTAAAAATTTGTTACTAATCATTTTTTTGACAGGACGCGTAGTGTTTCTTTTATTCGTGAAAAATTACATTACAAATAAACAAATTGAATTTTTTTACAGAAAGACTCAAGGTACAATAAAAAGTTTAATAAAAAAATTGTTTTTGAATTAGATATGAAAATTTTCTTTCAACCTTTTTTCCTCACGAGACACGTGATGAGAGTGTGTTCGTTAAAGCAGAAGGAGCTTTAACAAAAGAGAATTCACAATTACCTGAGGTAAGATATTTTTCATATAGGTCAAGGTCATTCTTGAAGTAGCTTTCGAGGAGAAATTCAATTTTGAACATCATTTTGATCTTGACGATGACCTTCAAGGTTTTTTTCAACGTCAACTTTTTTTTTAACGGAAGCCCCCTTTTTTATATCGTCAATCGATAGATTGGGAAATTTTACGTTCAAATATGTACCCAGGGCACACATAGGTACATTGTAGCCTTGAAAGGGGGTTTCCAATATAACAAAATTGACCTTGAAATAACCTTGAAGGTCATCGTCAAGGTCATGCTTGAGGTAACTACTGAGTACGCCTTATTAAGTTAGTAACTTTGCACGTTGCGAAAAAAAATTTGAAAAGCTTCTACTCCCAGAGGTATGCAGAACTTGTTAAAGTTTAAATGACCTTAGAGTGACATTCAAGGTTACAATGTAACTATGTATGATCTGGGTACATATTTAAAAGAAAAGTTTCCCGCTCTATTGATTACCAATGTAAAAAAGGGGGCTTCCATTTGAAAAAAAGTTGACCTTGAAAAAACCTTGAAGCCGTTCCGGAACTAATGTGACACCCTATATTTTATATGAATTCGTTCTTTATCTATATTTTCAGAATCTTATTATTAAAAATGGCTGAAAATACACAATTAATCATGCAGGAAGGAAGTTTACTTGAGAATGTTTTCGTCAAGCCGAAGGAGCTTTAACAAAAGAGAATTCACAATCACTAAATTTGATTTGTCGAGGGTTTTACTTTTAATGTTAAAAGTCATATGCAAAAATGTGGGGGAAGTAAAATGAGCGAGCGCGTAGCGCGAGATAAATATATTATCGAGCGCCAAGCGCGTGGACCAGCAGGCGCGCTATAACTTGCGAGCAAAGCGATTCGCGCGCGATGAGAATGTGCCTGCGCAGTGGGCACATTTCTCACTCTCAATAACTGAAAAAAATGATTTGTGTTACAAATTTTCATTACCTGCATATGTCTCAATCTATATTCCTTTTCAATTTTTTTATTAGTATTAAAAAAGTATGCTCACGAAGCTTAGATAGTACTTTCAAATTCATATAATTATGAAATGTAAGACGATCAATCACATTGTTACTTATTTATGAATTTAATACAGTTCTAAGACATAATGTGATCAATCACATTGTCATTTGTTCCTGAGATTCATGCAGTTCTAAATCATAAGGCGAATAATCACATTGTCATTTGTTTCTGAAAGTCCTGCAGTTCTGAAATATAAGGCGATTACTCAAATTCCGTTCGTTCCTGAATTTCATACAGTTGTGAAACATAAGATGATCAATCACATTTTCACTTGTTTATGAATTTCATACAGTTCTAGAACGTAAGACGATCAATCACATTGTTACTTATTAATGAATTCCACACAGTTCTAAAACATAATGCGATCAATCACATTGTCATTTTTTTCTGAAATGCATGCATTTCCGAAACATAAGGCGATCACTCACATTTGATTCGTTTCTGAATTTCATACAGTTGCGAAACATAAGGCGATCAATCACATTATTACTTGTTTATGAATTTTATACGGGTTTCCTCTACTCGGTGGGATTCCTATCACCACTACGTAGCGCGTCCTCAGGTTGCGGATAGAGG
>CAKNYM010039965.1:6054-32357 GCA_932195095.1 Andricus curvator
TATATATATATATATATATACAGGGTGTCCAAAAAGTCCCGGGACGGCTGAATATTTTCTCAGGTAAGATATTTTTCAGGGCGGTCAAGGTAATTCTTGAAGGAACTTTCAACAAGGAATTCAATGGTGACCTTTATTTTGATCTTGACCATGACCTTCACGGTAATTTCAAGGTCAAATTGATTTTTTTAAATGAGAACCTCTATTTTTGACCCTGGGAACTGAGAGAGCGGAAAATTTTACGTCCAGATATGACCTTGACAAATCGAAAATTTGACCTGGAAAGGTCAGGGCAAGGTCAAACAACGGGCAGCAGGATGACTCGACTGGCATGCATTTTTGAAGAAAATGTCCTGGTGAAGGTTCTGGTCATAGACAAGGTCAAAGTCACCAATCGATTGGGAGTATAATATGCTACAACTCTTGCGTTGAACATTTTCTTCATAAATGCATGCTGGCCGAATCATCCTGCTGTTAAATTTGACCTTGAAGTGACCGTGAAGGTCATGGTCAAGATCAAAATAAAGGTCACCATTGAATTCCTTGTTGAAAGTTCCTTCAAGAATTACCTTGACCGCCCTGAAAAATATCTTACCTGAGAAAATATTCAGCCGTCCCGGGACTTTTTGGACACCCTGTATATATATATATATATATAGTTAAGTTGAAACGTTAAGTGAATTTTGGAGGCGTTAGGTTTCTTTACCAAATTCTGATTAAATTTTCACAGATGGTTCATTAATCAATCTTTATGACTAATTTGTTTATGAAAGATGTTTAATAAACAATTGTCCCTTTTGTAAAATAATTATTTGAGATGAACTTCTTAAGAGTTTCTTATCAGGGAATCGAAGTTACTAGTTTCCTAGATAGTGGTCCATTGAGGATGGTAGCCGGGATTCATATTGATTATATACTTTTTGAAACTTGTGCAATCGGGCTAATATTTTAAAACAGGTATTTTTAAGAATTTTATGAGTCTTTTACTCTTTAGTAAAATTAACTTCATTAGCAATCTGCAATGTCAATTAACATTTTCCAGACGCGTTGAGACACGAAATTATCCGGATGGTAGGAAGGCTAGAAAGTGGCATTAGTTTATACACGGGGAAGGAGGCTGACACGCGCCACTGCTCATCAACGCTGTGCTTGTTTTAGCGTGGTCATTGTCTTGCGATTCTAATGTGCTTGTTTGCTCTCTCTCTTTTCTTAGCCCACCGGTCTTATTTGTGCTGGTGTATTACCACGGGAGGTGGAACCACCTTGGCCACGACCATGCATTCTACCAATTGTGTAGGCCGTGGGGACAAGTAATTGATTTCAGTTGTCCAGCCTCACAGGACTCATCGTAACATATGTAATTCATTTTTCTGGGTAAGTTTGGTTTAACGAGTACTTTAGGGTTGCTGTAGTCCGTTCCACGAAAGCGCGACATTCATTCCGCGCATCAGGTGTACTTAATACATCTTCTGCGGGAAACTTTGGTTTTACTAGTACATTTAGGTTTCTGTAGTCGGTTCGGCCAGAAGGCGACATACAATCCATGTACTAGGTGTATGAAATTTACCAAGGAAAGTTTGGTTTTACTGGTACTTTAGGGTTCCGGTAGTCAGCTCATCCAGGACTGAAAATCCAATCCGTGCACCAGATGTAGGAAGTACATCTTTTCTATAAATGTTTGGTCATACGAGAAATATAGTGTTCCCATATTCAAATCATCGAGGACATCACATCCAAACCTTGCACCAGGTGTATAAAATACATCTTTTCTACGCAAGTTTGGTTTTAAGAGTACTTTAGGTTGTCTGTAGTCAGCTTATCGAGGACCCGAAATCCAAACTGTTCTCCAGGTGTAGAAAATACATCTTCTCCTAGAAGTTTGGTTTTGCGATTACTTTACGGTTCCTGTAGTTGGTTATCCGAGAAAATGACACCTAACTCTCGCATCAGGTGTATGGAATACATATTCTTTGGGAAAGTATAGTTTTACGAGTATTTTAGTGTTCCCTTCTTCGGTATTAGCAGTTTTTAAAACTTTCAAATGTTGAAATTAGCAGTACGCTTTTAAGAGTACTTTAGGGTTCCTGTAGTTGGTTTCTCGAGGACGAGACATTCGATTCATGCACCAGGTGTACATAATACATCTTCTCCAGAGTTGTCTTGTTTTGCTTGTACTTTATTATTCTTGTAGACGATTGTTCAAGTAAACGACATCCAAACCCTACACTAGGTGTATAAAATACATCTTCTCCGGAGAAGTATATTTTTAAGCGTACTCAAAGGTTTCTGTAGTCGGTTCCTCGAAGACACGACATTCAATCCGTGCACCAGGTGTATAAAATACATCCTTTTCGGGGAAGTGTGATTTTAAAATAATAACGGGTTCCTATAATCGTCTCGTCAAGGACAAGACATTCAATCCGTGTACCTGGTAGATAGAATATATCATCTCCAGGAAAATTTCGGGATCCTGTATTCTGTTTCCCGAGAACATAACATCGAATTTCTGGCCCAGGTATATGTAATACATCTCCTCTGGCTCAGTTTGGTTTAACGGGTACTTTAGGGTTGCTGTTGTTCGCTCATAGAGAAAGCGACATACATTCCGTGCATAACGTGTACTTAATACGTCTTCCGTTGGAAACTTTGGTTTTACTGGTACATTGGGGTTTCTGTAGTCGGGTTCGTGAGGAGGCGACATCCAATCCGTACGCCAGATGTATGAAGTTCATGTTTGCTATAAAAGTTTGGCTTTGAGAGAAATAGTGTTCCTCTATTCGAATCGCCGAGGACATGACATCCAACCCTTGCACCAGGTGTGTGAAATAAATCTTCTCCTAGAAGTTTGGTTTTGCTAGTACTCTACGGTTCCTGTAGTCGGTTCCGCAAAGACATGACATCCAATTCGGGCACCAGGTATGTAAAATACATCCTTTCTGTAGAAGTGTAATTTTCCAAGTACATTAGTGTTCCTGTAATCAAGAAGACGATATACCATCTTTGCAACAGGTGTATAAAATATACCATCTTGGCGCAAGTTTGGTATTACGAGTACTCTAAGATTCCCGTAGCCGATTCCTCGAGGACACGACATCCAAATTATGCAGCAGATGTATAAAATACACCTTCTCCAGGAAAATTTGGTTTTACGAGTAAATCTAGTATCTTGAAATCTTTTTCTCGAGGACACGATATCCAGTTTGTGCAAAAGGTGTATAAAATACATCTTCTCCGGGCAAGTTTATGTTTACGAGTATTTTAGGGTTGCCGTTGTCGAATATTTAAGAACACGACATCCGACGCTTGCAACACGCGCATTCTCATTTATATTGTGTAAAGAAACACGGTATATATTACTTTTATTTCTTTTGTAGTAAAAACTTATTTTTCCGTTATACTCATATTGAAAAGTGCGATCTTCAAACTGCGCTATGCAGAGGTTATAGATGCAATAAAAGCCAACTAGTAATTTTCAGAATGTAAATTGGTTTTTCATTGCAAGAAGGCTGTTGTCGGTTATGAAAATAACCCGAATATTCAAAATTTGAATAAAGCGGATTTTTTTCAAACGGATTTTTGTGAATCTTTATATTTTCAGGCATTCTACACTACATATTTCAATTAATACGCATTCCAGAAAAATTAAATTCGATTGCCAAAATTGTATACATATCGCATAGGACATTGTGTGGATATCGCATAGGACATTGTTTGGATATCGCACGGGGGCGGAAATGTCGATATCCTTGGAGTATGCCACGGATAACCGGGATAGATTTTGGGGACATTTTTCAGGATTCCCATGTCCTGCCGAGTTATCTTAGGGATATGCCAACAATATCATTTTGTTGCGAGGGAGTGTACAAATTACATCTTGTCCGGAAACGTATGGTTTTACGAGTATTGGAGTGTTTCTTAAGTGTGTAGTAGCAGTATGCTTTTGCGAGTATACTTCAGAGTTCCTGTAATCGTCTCATCGAGGACACAAAATTCAATCCGTTCCCCAGGTGAATAGAATGCACCTTCTCCGGTAAAGTATTCTTTCTCGAGTAGTTAAGGGTTCCTGTACTCGGTTTATCGAGGACAATACATCCAGTCCGTGCACCAGGTGAACAAAGTACACCTTCTCTGGGAAAGTATGGTTTTACGAGTATTTTATTGTTTCTGTATTCGGTAGTAGTAGAATGCTTTTGTTACTACTTTGGGGCTCCTTTATTCGGTTCCTCGAGGGAACGACATCTAATTCGTGCAGCAGGTGTATGAAGAATAATCTTTCCCGGGAAAGTATGGTTTACGAGTACGTTAGAGAACCTCACGGTGGTCAGGAAGGACGAATAGGTATCACAAAAATGACAATAAAATCGGTTTGCGGGATGATATTCGGGAACGAATATACATCAAAAATCCGTTTGAATTGACATCCTGGCTGATCCTGTTTTCGAGATATTGTCAAATTACTTATTTTAGCTATTTCATCAATGGAACGTAATGAGCTTTACCTTAAGTATGTATTTGAATTCATTCTGACGGGGTATATCGTACCCTGCACAAATAAATTTAAAAACCATAAAATTAAACTTAAAAATATTCTTGGGGATATGAGTTTGGAATTACGAATCACATCCACGGGCTGTCTGATAACAGTTACGATACTAGCCGAGAAAATAAGAGTTCCACGGCTAGTATTTAAAGAGAATCTTTGAATTGTGGAAACTCTTTAATTTGACTTAGACTTAAGTTAATTGAATTCAATTTGAAAAAAAAAACAAGAAACTCGTTACCTGTCAAAATTGGGAGGTCAGTTCACCAGACCGGATTTAAAAATACTTGCCAGACTACGGGATTCCAATTTATAGAAATTGCATTCTTTCCTCTAATTTCCTTTCGCATTACTTTATTTCATATTCAACTCGAGTGGAAAGGGTGGATCAACCACCCCCACACAACAATAACAACAACTGTCAAATTCTACGAGGGTGGCTGCAGTGCATGCGTAGTGGATATCTTTCCCTTACGTGCAAGAGCGCTCGGAAAAACATAATCACGCTGCCGCAGAGAATCTGCGCGTTCAACCTAGTCAGCCCACCCCTGGACCATCGACTAGCGGCAGACCACGAAGGTCTGCGTGGCATATAACGCACTCCGACTGTACGCCACCAGACTGCTAAGCACCGAACTTGACAGTTGTCCTTTTCCTTAGCTTGTCCTCTCACTCAGTAGTTCTACGCTCTTTACGCGAGTGGTGCTCCGACTCTTCTGAGAGGGAGAACGGATACGCCACTCTGAATATTCATACGTAATTCCGAACTCAGAGAGAGTACTTAGTTGTGAATTCATTACCACAAATAAATAATACGGACTGAAAATGAGAGGACGAACAAGAGGAAGCCGGATACTGCCAGGTTGGTCGCCTTTCATTTCTCTCTGTTAAATATTAAATTCATCTTCGCGTTTCAATGTCGTGTGTCGAATTGGTAGACACACGCCGTTGACATTTGTCATTTTCTGAACTCGGTCAAGGTCAACCTTTCAAAAATTCACGTGGAGTAGAGACAGTGGATCGTAAAGTTAAATTTCAACGTATTTTCTGGGTTCGTGTCTAAGCCCTTTTGGCCGGATATCATAGTGTAGTGAGGTAATAAAGTCATAAGTTGTCTGAGTGGTCACTTGGACCATTCTATAATCAGAATCGCGTAGATTAAAGATGTCGGGTACTTTAACCCAGTAGGAAATGTCGCCGTTTCCAGACGATAGTTCTCTTTTCAGTGGGAAGAAGGTCCACTCGTTAAAATTATGGTTGTTTTCATTGTGATCCAATTTTTAAAACTTGCCTCAAATTATATCTAACCTCATGTGAAAGAAAAATGTGTGATTGATTTTTTTGGTAACCTCTCCCCTTGCGTTACCCCTTACTCCGTCCCTCTGCTGGAGCTGTCGAGCAATTAATCCATCGAATGTCTCAGAACAATTAAAATCATTTGAAGTATCCTTTTTTAGTTTTAGGTTAGGAAAACTATCTGACGCCCTTCAGGCAATTCTTGAACTCATTTTGAGTCCAAGTTTTAGTGATATAATCAAAAATAGAATAATCGGCAAAAAGAAGGTCAAGAAAAAGGACAAGAGTAAAATTGACGCGATTGGTATGAAATATCTGCGCACAATATGCGGCAAAACACTGATGAACAAAGTCCGAAACGAGGTAATCCTCGAAGAATGTGGTACAGGAGAGACACTAGTTGACATATGGGAAAGAAATCAGTGAAGATGGTTCGGACATGTGGAAAGAATGAAAGATGAACGACTGGCCGAACAAGTGTATAAAGGCAAAGTAAATGGCACAATGCCCAGAGGTAGTGGGCCAAAAGAATTGTTAGAATCTGTGAATGAGACATTAATCCAAAAAAAAAAAGAAGCCATAGAAACACGTGTGACGCCTGAAACGAAAGACCTTGGATACTAATGGGCCCAAGTGGGAAACCACACATAACAATTTTATGAGGTTCCTCACTTGGGGTGATCGCTAGAGAGATTGATCAGCAACTTGGGTCGGAGCAGTGTTGTGAAACGAGCGTGTCATTTAAATCAATAACACGAGAATTCTAGATAATTCTAACAAATCTATACCCTCTACCTCACATTACTCCTTTCCTCACCGAGCGAGTCACGCCTACATCGAAAGGGAACTGGCAAGTGTCTTAGCATTTTGTTGACACGCAGGGATGCTTTTCAGGCTATTAACCAGTGAAACCTTGGCACCTCCAAGAGCGCCGATGATCAAGACGATTCGCTTCAGATCTTTTGGCTTGGGAGAAACCTGAATGCTGTTGATTTTCTCTGACCCACCTCTCTTTCCGCTCTAGACTTCTCCCAGCGTTAGATAGTACTCGTATTCTGTCAACAATATGCTGCCTGATGGTCAGTAGCTTTGACTAGTTGAGTGTGTGATCACGAATTTGCAATTCGCGCGCGAACTGTCAAACCTTGGCAGTGAAAGTCCTGCCAGATGTTATGTAGTAAATCACACACTGAATGCGGGACGCGTACTGTCTTGCCCAGCCTATCTTTGTGCTGAGTTGATGTATTCGTCTTTTGGTCTTATGATCAACCGTTGGTTTTGTTTTACCGTTTGCATCTGACAAAGTTCTTGCTGCTTTGCACACACCACAATTGATAGTCCAGAGGTCAGATTCTTCGGAAAGTCTTGAAGCGTCGTTCTTCCTCTATTGGATGCCTGTTCGAAGTTGGTCTCAGTGTCGCCTCTTTTTCTGTTGCCGGCTTGTTCTGGCTGCGGTTGAGTAGGCGCTCCGCTTTTATAACCCCTTTTCCGGAGGTCCTCGGCACAGTTTCGCAGACGTTTTTGCGAAAAATCCGAGAGCTCTGGGTGTTTCTCGCACCACAGAGCATGCAGTCGCGCCATGTAACCTTTTAGTTCAGGGGCCATACTGGTATCATAGCACCCCAGCAGGTTGTCCCTGAGTCGATCCGTCCACTCAAAAGTAATGAGATCCTGCCGGTCAATCGCATTGACTCCATCTTTATTGGCTCCCCCAACTCTAGGGTAGTCGGCATTGCTGTCCGACCCATTGTCGGGAGCCCTGCACGTTCGATTGTTTTGAAACGCACTTCATACAACTATATTTAATGTTGTCATTGTTGTTCTCACGAGCAGCTGGGGAAAAGGGTTCGTCTATCCTTGTAAAGCCCCGCGTGCAAGGATAAGGCTAATACTCTGAGAAGTCGCCCGGTATCCCAGAGTCACCGTTTGAGACACCTCACCCAGGTGCCATTCAGCTTTCGGCACGGTTGTTACGCCTTCGCTTAGGGGTAATTCCTTCGGGAACATTTCTGGACAATTATCCGCGACTGCTTATTAATTATTGTAACCATATTCAGCAGAAACCCTTGGTACAGGGACCCTCTATCCGCAACCCGAGGACGCGTTCGGTGGCTTTGTCATAGGCCTTTCGGTTTGATTCCCAAGGAATATATATATATATATATATATATATATCGAAAATATATACAGGGTGTTTTTTTTTAACTTGTGACAAGGAAATATCTCAAAAAATACGCATCCTAAGGAAAAAATGTCTGGAATAAAAACTTTTTATTTTCGAGGGGGAAAAAATATTTGCTAAAATTTACCCCACCCCCACCCCCACAGGAGGCAGGGGTGGGGATAACTTTGTAATTTCAAAGTTGTCTATTCCCTTCGGGGTGCTTAATTTCGGTGAGTCCCCTTGCCTCTCACCATCCATCGGGGTGCTGGGTTTCGGTAAGTCCCCTTGCCTCTCACCACAGGGATGCTTGATTTCGATTAATTATTTTACAATAAGTGCTCAAAATGGTGTCTTCGCACTTTGATGCACTTGTTAATCCGAGCTTTGAAAGATTCCACACAACTGCGAATTGTGTCTGGTGATATTTGTGCACAAGCAGACCTGATTCGCTCGATCATGTTATCACGAGTTGTGGGCACTTCTTGATACACACCATTCTTTAGATAACCCCACAAATAGAAATCCGGCGCCGTAAGATCTGGCGATCTGGCAGGCCAATTTACTGGACCGATCCGTCGTCCATTGAATTCGCGATTGAGTACTTCCCTCGCGATTGCCGCATAATGTGCTGGACAACCGTCATGTTGAAACCACATGTTGTGTCGCACTTCCAAGCTTAGGTCTTCCAGCAATATTGGAAGTTGATTTTCTAAAAAGTTACGATATTTTTCACCGTTCAAATTTCCATCAATAAAATACGGACCAATTATTCCACACCAAACGTTCACGGACCATGGACGCTGATGCTCAACTTCACGCAACCAATGTGGATTTTCTACACTCCATTAATGCATGTTGTGCCGATTAACGTTACCATGGTTTGTGAAAGACGACTCGTCTGTGAAGAGTACTAGAAAAAAGAAATTCGGGTTTCCTTGTATCTGCTGAACCGCCCATTGACAAAATGTGACTCGGTTCTGAAAATCATTGCCATGAAGTTCTTGATGCAGTGAAATATGATACGGATGATAATTATTACGTTTTAATACCTTCCAAACACTGGATAGAGACATTCTGGAATCGCGGCTTAGTTGTCGAGTACTAACATGAGGGTCATGAGTGACTGCAGCTAAAATTGCAATTTCATTATCAACTCCAGTAACTGTTACTTGACGCTTCCTTTTTTCGGTTGTACACTTCCGTCAGTGATGAAATTTCGGAAAACCCGGTAAAGAGAAGGGCGTGAAGGAACACTTTCTGGAAAGCGTTGCGCATAAAGCGTGAGAGCATCATTGATATTCCTGTCACTTTCTCCATAAATGAGAATCATTTCAATTTTCTGTGGCTGAGATAGAATTTCCATTGTAAAAGTAATGAAGTAAGGTAATGAGGAAATACAACGACACCCAAACCAACTCAAACGAACGTCACCAACAACAATAACCCAAACGAAAGCAACCAACACACCCAAATCAAATGAACACAATCAACCTTCCTAATGAATAAACGTTAAGCACGGACAGACGCGGTTATTGCTCGGCTGGAATGACGTCGAGGATTGTAGACACTGGAGACTCGATGATATGTAATGTCTACATCCAAAAGCGACTGTCGTCAACCAACTGCATTCGGGAATGGTTTTCGACAGTTTTATCACTTTTACTGTCCCGTTGCCAAAGTTCAAGCACCCCGATGGATGGTGAGAGGCAAGGGGACTCACCGAAATTAAGCACCCCCAAGGGAACAGACAACTACTACGTCCGCGTCGTTATTCCTGGGTAGCGCTTAAAGTAGTGTCCACAATTTCATTTTTCGCAATTGCAGCGCCATTTATCGCGAATCAAAACAAATTTTCCGAATAAAACTTACGTATTTCGTAAAGGATAATCTGAATCTGTGATAAAAAATTGGGGTTGCCATTTGAAATTACAAAGTTGCCCCCACCCCTGCCTCATGTGGGGGTGGGGGTGGGGTAAATTTTAGCAAATATTTTTTCCCCGTCGAAAATAAAAAGTTTTTATTCCAGACATTTTTTCCGTAGGATGCGTATTTTTTCAGATATTTCGTTGTCTCAAGTTAAAAAAACACCCTGTATAATATATATCGAAAAAAGGTGTAGAAGGCTGCCGAGAGAACCTGCTAATTGACAGGTGTGTCTGTAAAGACGCTGCAGCCCATCAACGCGACCTGTCAATAGCCTGGATTGACTACCGGAAAGCTTTCGATTCAACCTCTCATAGACTTATCATCTGTCTGTTGGAAAGCTTGAAGGTACATCTACACATAGTGAGATGCATAGAAAGATTGATGCCTCTTTGGAAAACTAGATTTACTATCTCATCTAGAAATTATCGTGTGACAACGAACAACGTCACCTTCCAGAGGGGCGTCTTTTAAGGTGATACCATGAGCCCTTTGCTTTTTTGCATCACACTTCTGCCTCTATATCTCGCACTACGAAATTCTCCTGGATACCTCTGTGGTGACACTAATCAGCGCGAGCATAAGGTCACTCGTGTATTTTATATGTTTGACCTGAAGATCAATGCCTCTGGTAAAATCAAACTTCAAACTGCTATAAATATCGTTAAGAACTACACATGAGAGATTGGGATGGACTTTGGTTTGGACAAATGTGCCAAAATTAATCTGAAGAAAGGAAAGATTACAGGCGTCCCCAAGGACCCCGAGCTTGTGGATATAAGTGTTATCAGATATCTTAATACTGGAGCGACCTATATATACCTGGGCGTGCCTCAAAGCCGCATTCATGACGTAACATCAGTGAAGGAGTCTCTCCGAAGCAGGTACAAGCATCTCCTTCGACAGATTTGGTCTTCCAATCTGTCGGCGTTGAACAAGGTATCTGCGACTAACATGCTTGCCGTGCCGGTTCTACTCTACTCGTTTGGGGTGGTTCAATGGACCAAGAACGAGCTTAAGGCCCTTAATGTCACCATACGTAAGATCATGCATATGCATGAAAGCTTGCATATCAATTCGTCAGTTCCGTGATTATACATTTCACGCCGTCAAGGCGGACGCGGACTTCTCAATCTCCAGCGAATGGCAGAGATCCTCTTCTAAAGATGGTCAGGCACCACGAGATAATTGGCGAAGGAGCGTTCCTTTACATAGCTGCTTAGCAAGCGGCCGAGACCCTTGGCCTGAATTTTAACATCAGAAGTGAGGAAAGTGCATTATTCCATCTACATGCTTCACTTCTGAAAGCCGAAGTAAAGAAAGCAGAGGTTAAAAAATTTCACCAAGTGCTACTCGACACCAAAATGCACGGAAACTTTCACAGAACTGTAGAACCTTAGCATACCGTGACCGCATTTTATGTCAAGAAGTTCCCAGTTATAGGTGCAGAGCGTGTCATGCAAACGCAGAGTACCTAGAACACATACTATCGGGGTGTCGGCCCCACGCAGGAACCACATATATCTATAGACATAATGCGGCCCTAAGAGTGCTTTATTACCATCTTTGTCGCTCTTACGGTGTTGGTCGCGACCCTGCCCTGCCGAGCGCTCCAAGGTGATCGAATTCTCGGCTCCGTCCGAATACAATATCACTGCCAAGGAGAAAGAAAAGGAGGAGAGGTATCAAGACCTTAAAAGAGAGCTGCAACGACTGTACCCAAAATATTCGGTAAAAGTAATTGTCCTTGTGATAGGTGCTCTCGAAGGTGCGAAACTCTCACTGGTTCGTAACCTTAAAGCAATACCCGCATGCCAAAAATATGCCAAAGCACTCGCGAGATGGATGCAGAAAGCTGTCATACTTGGGTCGCTTCGTGTCCTCAAGACACACGATGGTTTCTCCGGGCTGTCTTTGTGAATCCATCGTGCCCTGTGACCACCCATCTCACGGTTGTGAGACGTGGCCATATGTGTGATTTACCGCAGTTTACTGCGGTGGTTATTTAACTCTTTTTTGAAATTATATATGTGTGTATGTGTGTGTGTATGTGAATTACGTATTTGAAATAGAGAGCGCAAGTCATATATATGAACGTTTATTACACGTATAGTTTAGTTTAGTTTGATTGCACTTTTGTATAGCACCCTGTCTGGTAGAGATAAATACGTAACTATGATACCAAAAATGAATATATATATACAAAGGTGTTAAAAATTCATATATTTATTTTTGCAACACCCACCTCTAAAGTTGACGTTTGCATGCTTCTAAATCGTGCCTAAAGGTCCTTATTTGAGCAGACTGTGTGCGAATAATTTTCGCGCATGCGCACTTTCGAGATGAAGTACTTTAGACACTGGCATAGGTAACTTTAAACACTGGTGTTGGTATCTTCTTGAAATAAATTTAGATTTAACTTGAACAAATGTTTTAATGATTGTAGTTTTGTTTTTAGGGTTTCGTAGCCCCTCCCCCCCCCCTGGTAAGAGAGCATAAACGCCAATATTTTTGTTAAATAATTTTTTTCCAACAAATTTTTTTTAACAAATTTTTTTGTTTTCAAATTTTTTTTTTCAAAATTTTTTTGTTTTCACATTTTTTTTCTCAACAATTTTTTTCAAAACTTTTTTTTCACAAAATTTTTTTTTGAAAAATTTTTTCTCACATTTTTTTCCAAACATTTGAAAAAAAAAACATTTTTTTTTTAACTTTTTTTTTAAAAAGAATGTCTTTTCTCCACTCTATACTAGGTATGTGTAGAATAATAGTTATTTGTTTTCGCACTCGCTTCGCTCGTGCGCTAACCACCAACTCATGCTTCGAGCCTCCGGCTTCTGCTGCAAAATGCACACTCGCACACAATCACCTATTTTGCGCACTTGTATCACAAATAACTATTATTCTACACATACCTAGTATGGAAATAATAATTATATATGCATTTAAATACAAACTTAAGGTACAGCTCATTACGTTCCATTGATAAAATAGCTATATTATTCGTGCCCGAATATTATCCCGCAAACCAATTTTATTGGCATTTTTGTGATACCTATTCGACCTTTCTGACCACCGTGACCTGTAGTCGATTCCCTGAGGGCACGACTTTCAAACCTTGCACCAGGTGTATGCAATATATGTATGTATCTTCTCCTGGAAAATTTTGTTTTGAAAGTACTTTAGGGTGCCTGTAGTTAATTTTTCAAAGAAACGACAGCCAACCCTTACAACAGGTGTATAAAATACATCTTCTCTTGGAAAGCATGTTTTTACTAGTATTTTATTTTAGCTTTCCTGTACTTAGTAGTAGTAGTATGCTTTTGCAAATAGGTTAAGAATCCTATAGTCTTTCCTTTTCCGGAGAAGTTTGTTTTCACAAGTACTTTAGGGTTCTTGTAATCAACTTCTCGTGGACACGGCATTTAATCAGTGTACCAGGTGTATTAGGTATAATTTTTCCTATTGAAGTATAGTTTAGGAGTACTTGAGGGATCCTGTAGTTGGTTCCTCAAGGACATGATATCGAACCCTTACACCAGGTGTATAAAATATATATTTTCCCGCGAAATTTGGGTTTTCAAGTACCTTTTGGTACCTGTAGTCGCCTCATCGAGGACATGTCATCTAGCACTTGCCCCAGGTGTATGAAGTACATCTTCTCTAGGAAAGTATGTTTTTACATGTATTTTAGTTTTTCTGTCGTTAGTAGTAGTATGCTATTGCGATTTCATTAGGGTTCTTTTAGACGGTCTTTCGATAAAAAGATAACCGAGCCCTGCACCTGGTTTATAGAATACAGCTTCTCCGGCTAAGTTTGGTTTTAAAAGTACTTTAGGGATCCGGTAGTCGGCTCACTGCGGACACGGAATCCATTTCGTGCACCATGGGTATGAAGTAAATTTTTGCTGGGAGAGTATGGCTTTACGAGTACCAAATGTTCCTGTAGTCGGTTTATCAAGGACACAACATCCAACCCTTGCACTAGGTGTATATACCACATCTTTTCCAGGAAGGTTTGGCCTTACGAGTGCATTAAGGATCCTGCAGTCATTTCCTCAAGAACAAGTAATTTCTGTATTTATGTATACCATTAAGCCATTTCCCTTTCAGGGTAGGCGTGACACTACCCGATTCGGGTAGTGTTTCTAGGTGGATAGTTTTCTTGTAGTTATAAATAACTAAAAGTGTGGGCTCACCACACCAACGATGTGCCAACAGCACTCAGTATTTATTACAGATAATCGGTGGCCGTCCAGATTATAGCTTTTGATTTATTTTGAATTCCATAAAGTCTTTGAATTTTCTGAATCCTTCTAAAGTTTTTCCATTTATCTTAAATATCCTGGATGAAACTTGATTTATTTTTAATTCCCTGAATTCTTCAAAAGACATGGAATTATTTGCAACTTTACCCAATTTCATCAAATTTGGTCGACGGGATTACTAATACTGAATTAGGAAACACAGGTTTTTTTTTTAATCTGCAGATTTCTTCAAAAGTCTTTGAAGTCGCCTAAAGTGTTTTGAATTCATTTAAAGTTTTTCAAACTCTGTTAAAATGTTTAGAATACACGTTGAATTATTTTGAATCATTTTAAATTACTTCATGTTTTTTCAATTCCGCAGCATTCTGTCAACTTTTTAGAATTTATTTTAAATCTCTTAAATCCTTCTAAAGACTTTGGAATTTTCTTAAAATAATCAGGATAAAACTTGACTTATTCCGAATTCTCTTTGTTTTTCTGAAAACATCGAATTATTTTCTACTATTTCCAAATTCGCCAACGTTGGTGGACGGGTTCATTACTGCTTAGTTAGGAAGCAGACGTTTTTCTAAAAATGCTTTTAAAGATTTTTTTATTTTCTTGAAATTGCTTGTTTAAGAAAAAGAACTAATTTTTCGGAATTTATTTTACAGACTCACCAAACTCGAGCATACAATCGTAATCGTATTTGTTTCTTTTGAACTCTCGAAGTGATGTGAAGTTTCCGCGGTAGGAAAAATTACTGTTCAATCTGTGCACCAGGTATATCAAATTTGTATTTTGTATTAATTTCCAGGAAGTCCATGGTGCTAATTAGCCCGCTAAGGAACAAAGTATACGTAATAAAATATATAATATACAATTAGTCGGAGTATACAGGATATATTTTAATCTGGATTTGAATACATGTTCGGTGGGAAAGAATTCTTAGTACTGTCTTTCTTTCGTGAAGCCTGAGTTTCAAATTAAGGTCACCAGTAATGTCATCATTCACCAAACAACAGTAATGAAGAATCAGAATAATGAGGCTTCTTAAGGAGAGAATTCGAGTGAAGGTGGAAAGGGAATTTGTCTTCCTATTCAGTAACTGAAGGATTCGGAAAGTTTTCCTAGATATTTCACAGATCAACTCCGTCCAAGACAATCTTCGATTTAGTATCAAGTCTAGATCCGAAATCGACTCGACGAAAGAGATGTTATATCTACTAACCTGTAATGGAGGCAGGGTGACTAGTTTTTTAGAAGAGGGTGATGTTGTGTAGGGGGTCCATGACGATTGCTTTTGTTTTACTAGGGTTGAAAACTAATCCATTTTCCAAAGTCCAATGGTCCACACAATTAATATTTTCCTGCACCCAACTCAGCAATCGATTCAGAGAGGAAATAGGTCCGAAATATATAATTTAAAATCATCCGCGTATTTATGGTAATAATGGCCAACAGCCATACCACGCTGAAAAAACCAGTTCTCGTCAGATCACTGAAGCTAAGCAGCGTTGGGCGCGTTTAGCACTTGGATGGGTGACCATTCGAGAAAACTGAGTGCTGTTGGCACATCGTGGGTGTGGTGAACCCACCTTTTGTAGTTATTTACTACAAGTTATCAACCTAGAAACACTACCCGAATCGGGTAGTGTCACGCCTACCCCGAAAGGGAAATGGCTTAATGGTATACATACATACATACGGTATTTGAGTTCACCTCCAAGATCAGAAGTATAGAGACTGAATAAGATAGGGGCACGGATGGAACCCCGAGAGACGCCACTCCTGACCCCGACCCAGGACCGTAATTTACATTATGGGTCAAAATATCTCAAGTGTGCCACTTTTAAATCGATAGTTCTATTTTCAATCAATTTATACAGTTTTCGATTCGTTTTTATATCAAAATAACTCCCCTAAAATATTTTTGCAAAAAATTTATTTTTTTTAAAAGTTATTAACAATCAAAGTTCTTGATCATATTTTTTTCAAAAATTGATTACTCGCGAACGGTTCATCGAAATTCAATAATAGGGTTATGAAAATTTTTATTACGAAGTATACTTTACGCTCAAAAATTGTTCGGTAGTAAAAAAATTGTGTTTATTGTTTAAATAATCGTTTGTTTTAAACAATTGGAAATTAATTAAACTTCTCCGCATGTGAAAGAATTCTTCCACGTTCCAATAGATTCTAAAATCTCTTCCGAAAATTTTGGTGAAAAAAAAAGTTATTATTTTGCAGTAGTTCAAAAGTTATTGATTTTTTTGTGACCGCACTCCGACCTCCAGCGCTGGTCGAGCACGCACAATTATGTAAACAAATGCATAGTTTAGGCGTTTATTGGAAGAAAGTAATCGTTTTTCTTTCTTAGTAACATTAAATTATATGACTGGTGATATTTAGTGATTGAGATTGGTCACTCGATATTATTTGTTTATTTTATAAACAAATTTTATAAAAAAAGCATAGTTTGGTCATTTATAGACAAAAAGTAATAGTTTTTCTTTCTAATCGTCTTCAACTTGCATAGGTGGTGATGTTTAGTGACAAAGAATTGTCAATCGATATTATTTGTTTATGTTATAAACAAATCATATAAACAAATGCATAGTTTGACCATTTATAGATAGAAAGTTATCGTTTTTCTTTCTAATCGTCTTCAAATTACATAAGTGGTGATATGTAGTGACGAAGAATTGTTAGTCGATATTATTTGTTTATGTTATAAACAAATGCATAATTTGACCATTTATAGATAAGAAGTGATCTTTTTTCTTTCTAATCGTCTTCAAATTACATAAGTGGTGATATTTAGTGACGAAGAATTATCATTTGGTATTATTTGTTTATGTTATAAACCAATTTTATAAACAAATGCATAGTTTGACCATTTATAGATAGAAAGTGATCGTTTTTCTTTCTAATCGTCTTCAAATTAAATAAGTGGTGATATTTTGTGAAGAAGAATTGTCATTTGATATTATTTGTTTATTTTATGAACAAATGCATAGTTCAGCCATTTTTAGACAGAAGGTAATCTTTTTTTATTATTTCCTTCAAACGATATCACTGAAAATGTTTTGTGATGTTGTAGAAAAATTAGCTTCCAAGATGTACTTGTGAATCATTTCGATAATTTCAGGATCCATTTCAAATTCATTCTTGCTCCACTTTTTATCTATAAATGGTCAAATTATGCATTTGTTTATAAAATTTGTTTATAACATAAACAAATAATATCGACTAACAATTCTTTGTCACTACATATCACCACTTATGTAATTTGAAGACGATTAGAAAGAAAAACGATCACTTTCTATTTATTAATGGTCAAACTAAGCATTTGTTTATAAGATTTGTTTACAACATAAACCAATAATATCGATTGACAATTCTTTGTCACTAAACATCACCACCTATGTAAGTTGAAGACGATTAGAAAGAAAAACTATTACTTTCTGTCTATAAATGACCAAACTATGCTTTTGTTTATAAAATAAACAAATAATATCGAGAGATCAATCTCAATCACTAAATATTACTAGTCATATAATTTAATGTTACTAAGAAAGAAAAACGATTACTTTCTTCCAATAAACGCCTAAACTATGCAGTTGTTTACATAATTGTGCGTGCTCGACAAGCGCTGGAGGTCGGAGTGCGGTCACAAAAAAATCAATAACATTTGAACTACTGCAAAATAATAACTTTTTTTTTCACCAAAATTTTCGGAAGAGATTTTAGAATCTATTGGAATGTGGAAGAATTCTTTCACATGCGGAGAAGTTTAATTAATTTCCAATTGTTTAAAACAAACGATTATTTAAACAATAAACAAAATTTTTTACTACCGAACAATTTTTGAGCGTAAAGTATACCATGTAATAAAAATTTTCATAACCCTATTATTGAATTTCGATGAACCGTTCGCGAGTAATCAATTTTTGAAAAAAATATGATCAAGAACTTTGATTGTTAATAACTTAAAAAAAAAAAAATTTTTTGCAAAAATATTTTAGGGGAGTTATTTTGATATTAAAACGAATCGAAAACTGTATAAATTGATTAAAAATAGAACTATCGCTTTAAAAGTGGCACACTTGAGATACTTTGACCCTTAAATATCAATAGCCAGTTTAAAATAAGTATTAACTTTGAATGACACCAAAATAGTGCTGTGTTCAGCACCGAAGCCGGTTTATAGGGGATCAATAAGGTTGCTGAAATTTAATCAATCCTTTAACTAGTGATGAACAGTCTGTTATAGCGGTTTAGTAATAACATTTAGAATGGAGTTAGGGCAGAAATATTCGGTAGTGGTAGAATTGGAAACTTTTGGAATTGGCCAAATAAAAGCCATTTTCCATGTATCAGGAAATATTTTAGCCTGAAGGGCTGGAATTCAACAATCCCTATTGCGTTAGATTTATCAAATGCTTTTACTCCAGGTAAGATTGGTTTTATGACTACTTTAAGGTTCATGTAGTCGGCTCCTCAAAGACACCACATCTAGCCCTTGCAAAAGGTGTATAAAAACATATTCTATGGAGACGTCCGGTTTCGCGATTACTTTAGGGTACCTGTAGTCGGTTATTCAAGGATAAGACCCTTGCCCTTGCACCAGGTGTATATAGTACATCTTCTCCAGAGACATTTGATTTTACGAGTACTTTTGGGTTCCTTTAGTCAGTTCCTCGAGGACATGATATCTATCCCTTGCACCAGGTTTAAAAAATACATCTTCTCCGTAGGAGTTGATTTTTAAGAGTACTTAAGGATTCTTGTAGTCGGTTCCTCGCGGATAAGACATTCAACTCTTCTACCAGGTCTATGAAATACCTTTTTCTCCAGGACGCTTGGTTTTACAAGGATTTTAGTGTTCATTTACTCGGCTCCTCAAGTACACGACATCCAATCCGCGTACCGCGTGTATCAAGTACATCATTTTCGTGAAAGTATGGTTTTACGAGTACTTTAGGCTTCCTTTGGTTGGTTTTTTGAGGACATGAAATCAAACCTTTGCACTAGGTATATATAATACATCTTCCTCCAGGGAGCTTGGTTTTACAAGTACTTTGAGCTTCCTACAGTCTTTTTCTCGATGACAGGACATCCGATCCGTGCACTAGCTATATGTAATACATCTTTTTTGCAACACCCACCTCTAAAGTTGACGTTTGCATGCTTCTAAATTGTGCCTAAAAGACCTTATTTGAGCAGACTGTGTGCGAATAATTTTCGCGCATGCGCAGTTTGAAGATGGCTTACTTTAGGCACTGGTGAAAAAGCTGCGCATGCGCACTTTCGAGATGAGGTACTTTAGACACTGGCATAGGTAACTTTAAACACTGGTGTTGGTATCTTCTTGAAATAAATTTAGATTTAACTTGAACAAATTTTTTAATGATTGTAGTTTTGTTTTTAGGGTTTTGTAGCCCCCCCCCCCCCCGGAAAAAGAGCATAACGCCAATATTTGTTTTAAATAATTTTTTTCTAAAAAATTTTTTTGTTTTCAAATTTTGTTTTCAAAATTTTTTTCTCAGAAATTTTTTTTTCAAAACTTTTTTTTCACAAAATTTTTGTTCGAAAATTTTTTCTCACATTTTTTTCCAAAATTTTTTTTCACAAAATTTTGTTTTCAGAACATTTTTTTTTCAAACATTTGAAAAAAAAAAAAAAATTTTCAAAAATTTTTTTTTTTAAACTTTTTTTAAAAAAGAATGTCTTTACTGCACTCTATGCAATATAAATTATTATTTTTCGTGTTACGTTCCGACTTTTATAAATTGGATCTAGTAGCTTCCGTCTAGAGGACCAAACCGACCAAATAAATTATTAATACTAACCCTTTTTTTTAAGAGTATTGTCAATTATCTACTTGTTTAAATTTTGGTGAGTTCTATATTTTTACAACTTTTCTCTTCCGCTCTATAACTTGATATGGGATGTTAGGGATATTTAGATGAAAATCATTCTAAATCAACCAGATAGAAAATACATATAACAGGCATGTTTAGTATAACACAATTAATTTAATATAATGAAAACGATACTGCATTACCAATTTTCGTTGTAATCCTATTCTGTCCTATTCTACCATCCTCGATAGATGAGAAAAGAGAACGAAAAAGAGGGATATCACTGATCTATCTTTCTCTATTTTATTTATCGAAGAAGGGCACTTTAATTTTTCATAACCAGATCACTTTGGCTATTCTTGTCCATACGCATTTCCGCGCACCCACATCATTTATACTTCGATACTCTTAATCTCTTTACTTCTTACTCACTTCCTCTTACTCACTTTCTCTTAACTCACTTCCTCTCATCTCACTTCGCCTATTATTTTTTTTAGTCTGCGCACTATACCGATAATAGTGCGGGATTTCGCAGACTCCTCGTCGTGAATTTTCTACCACGTTACATGCACATACCCGGACGTGCACACGGCCAATTTCAAAATTATTTTTTTAATCTGAAAATTACTTTAAAATTCCTTGGCAGAGCTACAGTTGCCCCTGATATCAAATCCCGAGAGATAACTCCTGGAGGTGGGAATTTATCAAGCGGTTTTACGTCCGACCCACCACACGAATGCGAAAACAAAAGAAAAGCCCGCGTACTCAGTACTTTTTGCTGAAGTTCTGATGTTAGATCGAGTGGCGCCTCAGGACCGCGGACGGGTGCCGTTGATCGCGGATCAATTATAATAGAAGAGAGGTTCTCTCCGGTACGAGAATCTCCTTCGACTACCTTGAGTTCAATTTACTCATCACGATCGTCAGGTCGGATTTGGTTATTGGGTGGGGTGATTTTGTTTAGTAAGAATTTCGAAAGTAGAGCGACCGCAGATACTTTATTGGGAAATAAAGTTGAATTATTGATTTGCAACAATTTTCATTGTAATATGGTCGCTCTGTGCCTACGTAGGAATATTAAAATTTGCTGAGTATGAGGGCATTCCTCAATATGTGTTAATCATTTGCCTGCGAGGTCTGAGAGAATTTTGATTCTGAAATCCTGTTGGGCAATTTGGAATTCCTCGTACTGGTCAAATTTAATTAAGACTCACAATATTTGTCAATCTTTTGCCAGAGAGGTGTAAGAGGATTTGTTTCATTCCGAAACGCTATCTGGCAATTTCGAATTCCTACATAGCTTTGAAATTATTTTACAGGAAAAGGTTTTGTAATGGGGCTCCTTCTGACCGCGATGTGCACATTAAAATTTTTCTGCATCTTTATTTCTTAAGATTCTGACCCTGATTTAAATTTAATTTTGAAATTGACAACGAGCACGTTTATTCTGCAACGTGAGGAGGATTTAAGTTAGTGTGAGTGTACGACCCGTGCCCTGCTGCAATGCATGCAAGCGCAGCATGTGCGTCAATTGCTTCGCGGCCACCTTCGTTCTTACTTCTCTTTCTTTATTCTTTCTCTTTTCTCATTTCTCTGTTATTTCTTAATAGTTATGATTTTAAATAAAGTTTTCTTCAAATTATCGTTTGATTTTTTTAAAATTTAGGCGGCTCCACCAAAATTTAATTTTTGTGTAGGCAGGCAGGTAACATTCGTTACCTCCTCCTAGCAACTTTTTCGGACGGGCGTTGCAAAAAATAGCGTGTGATACGCGTGCGCATAGGTGATTGGCAACTCGTGTGATTGCATCATTCGCCTGCGGCTCGAAGCATGAGTCACCTATTTTGCGCACTTGTATCACAAATAACTATTCTGGGGTAGTTTGATTTTACTAGTACTTTAGGGTTCCTGTAGTCAATTCCTCGAGGAAACGAAATCCACTCCTGTACCAGATGTATAAAATACATCTTCTCCGCGGAAGGATAGATTTACAATTATTTTACGATTCCGGTAGTCAGATCCTTTGGTCGATTTATCGAGGATAAACAGGTTTTTCAAGTACATTCAGGTTTCTACAGTCCTTTCCTTGAGGACACGACATCCAGTCTGTGCACTAAATGTATGTAATATATTCACCAGGTGTATATGATACATCTCATCCGGGGGTGTTTGAGTTTACTAGTACTTTAGGGTTCTTGTAGTCTGTTCCTCGAGAATAAGATGTCCGCACCCTGCACTAAGTGTATAAATTAAATCTTTTCCGTAAATGTTTTGTTTTAGGATTGGTATAGTGTTCCTTTAGTAGTTCCTCGAAAGTACTACATGCAATCCTTGCACCACGTGTATGAAGTATATCTTCACCGGAGAAGTATGGCTTTACGAGTACTTTAGGGTTACTGTATTAGGCTTTTTGAGGAAACGACATATAATCCGTGCACCACATGTATAAAGTACATCTCCTCCGGACAAATATGGTTCCACGAGTACTTAAGCTTTTCCGTAATAAGTTCCTTGAGGACGCGACGTCCCACCCTTTGAGCAGGTGTATGAAATACATTTTCTCCGGGGAATTGTGGTTTTACCAGTTATTGAATATTTCTTAGTCAGTTCCTTGAGGAGACGACATTTAAACCTTGCTCCATATGTATAAAATACATCTTCTCCGGAGAAGTTTGGTTTCATGGATACTTTTAGATTCGTTTGGTCGGTTGCTGGAGGACACAATGTCCAACCCTTGCATCTGGTATATAAAATACTTCTTCTGTTGAGAAGTTTGATTTTGCAAGCTCTTTATTGTTTTTGTAGACGGCTTCTCGAGGACACGACATTCATCTGTTAAAGCAGGTCTATAAAGTACATGTTCTCCGGTAAAGTTTGGTTTAACGTGTATTTTAGGGCTTCTTTACTCGACTCATCGAGGACACGACATTCAACCCTTGCAACTAGGTGCATTAGGTGTATGAAATACATCTTTTCTAGGCCAGTTTGGTTTCACGTCTAGTTCAAGGCTCCTGTAGGTCGTTTTTCAAGGACACGGCATCTGAATTTTGCACCAGGCGTATAAAATATATATTGCCGAGATGAGTTTGGTTTTACAGGTACTTTAGGGTTCCTGTAGTCGGTTTCTCGAGGATACGACATCCAACCCTTGCAGCAGCTGTATAAAATACATCTTCACCGGCAAAGTTCTGAATTTACGAGTATGTAGGGTTGCTTTATGTGGGTTTCTGAAAGAAACGACATTTAACAATTGTACCAGGTGTATAAAATACATTTTTTTAAAAAGAGTTTTGGTTTTACGAGTACTTTAGATTTCCTGCAGTTCATGCCTCGAGGTCACGACATCCCACCCTTGCAGCAGGTGTATGAAATACATCTTTATCGGGGAATTTTGGCTTTACCAGTACTTTTAGCGGTTTTTTGCAGACATGACATCCAGCCCTTGCGCCAGGTGTATAGAATACATCTTCTCCGCCTAAGTATGGTTTTTTGAGTACTTTCTTATTCCTGTAGTCGGCTCATTGAGACCATGGCTACTAATTCGTGCTCCAGGTATATAAAATACATTTTCGCCGGGAAAGTTCGATTTTGCGTGTAATTTAGGGTTTCTGCTTTTTGGCTTTTCGAAGAGACGAAACCAATCCGTGCACTAAGTGTATATAATACATTTTCTCTGGGAAAGTTTGGTTTTACCAGTACTTAAATGTGCCTTAGTCGGTTCCTTGAGGAGACGACATTTGAAACTTGTGCAATATGTATAAAATACATATTCTTTGGGGAAGTTTGGTTTCACGATTACTTCAAGGTTCCTGTATTTGGTTTTTCGAAGACACAATATCCAAACCTTGCACTAGGTGTAGAAATTTTTCTTCTCGTGGGAAGCTTGGTTCGGTGAGTACTTTAGTGTTCCTGTATGCGGTTTCTCGCGGAAAGGGCTTCTAACTTTTGAACCAGGTGTATAACGTACATCTTTGCCAGTGAAGTTTGGTTTTACGTGTACTTTAGGGTTACTTCACTCAGTTCATCGAGGAAACGATATTCAACCCTTGCACCCAGTGTATAAAATACATCTTCTCCGCGGATCGGTGCACCGCTTGTATAACATACATCTTTCTCGAGGGCGTATCATCTTACGAGTACTTTGGGGATTTTGTGGTCAGTTTTTCGACGACAAGACATTCAATCCTTGCACTAGGTATATGAAATACATTTTCTCCGGGTTCGGCGTAAGCGACCATATTTCTGACCACGTCCTGCCGTCTTATTTTTATTTTGGCAGCGTTTTCCTAACCATAGCTGTACGGATTTTTTCTGTTTGCTGATTTTGCGTACTATCGAGATGCTCACTGAACAATTCGGCAAGATCAGCGCCCATTTATGGATCTACTTGTGCGCTTATTTTATGTTCGTTTCGAGAAGCTCCCTTTATGAGACTTTGGTATAAGCAGACATATTACTGACCACTTTGCAATGCGTGCTTCTTTCATCACAGCCATGAGGATTCTTTCTATTCGCTGATGTTGAGCGCTTAGCGCCATATAGCGATAAAACTGTCCATCCTTTTAGTGTGGAATCCTTTAAATTGAATTCGTCGTAAAAACAAGAATTGTAGGTGAAAGTGACAAAATCGGTTTTCATTTAGGGGCTGTTCAACTATTACTTAACGCTTTTTAGGGGAAGGGGAGTTTCACGAAGTGCTACTATGCATTACATGGAGAGGTGGGGTTGAACGTTGTAGTTACATAACGCTCGCTAATGACCTTCAGACCCATGTAAATAAATATATCAAATTTTTGTTTTAAATTTCTATGTTGCGTGACATACTGGTTGAGATGGAGGTTGAAGAATCGTGTTACACAGCGTTACACACGGGGGGATTGTTATTTTGTGGTAATAAATTAATCTGGAACCTTCCTTGATGTACTGTAAACTATATGGGCAGGAAAATATATTCGTTTCTGCAATAATAAGCGATTTTTTGTTATTTTTTGTAAAATTTCTGTCAAACAATGACAACTGTTTTTACTGATAAATGTTGAGAAACACATAAAATTACAATGATATATATATATATATATATATATATATATATATATATATATATTTCGGTTTCGATTCCTTTGGAATAGAACCGAAGGGCCTATGACAAAGCCACCGAACGCGTCCTCGGGTTGTGGATAGAGGGTTCCTGTACCAAGGGTTTCTGCTGAATATGGTTACAATAATTAATAAGCAGTCGCGGACAATTGTCCAGGTATGGTCCCGAAGGAATAACTCCTACGCGAAGTCGTAACAACCGTGCCGAAAGCTGAATGGCACCTGGGTTAGGTGTCTCAAACGGTGATTCTGGGATACCGGGCGACCTCTCAGCGTATGCAGCATTATCCTTGCACTGCTCGTGGGAACAACAATGAAACCACCAAAGCAGCAAAATGTTGTAGATGCGGTTCAAGACAATCGAACGCGCAGAGCACCCGACAATGGGTCGGCAAACAATGTCGATCAGCCTAGAGTTCGGGGTGCTGAAAATAATATAGATGGAAACACGACGACGAACCGGCGAAACGCCCACCTTGAGTGGACGGATCGACTCAGGGATGACGTGCTAGACTGCTATGAAGCCAGCATTATCCCTGTTTGCGGAGGCTTTATGGCGCGTATGCACACTCTGTGGTGCCAGAAACACCCAGAGCTTCAGCACGTTTCGCATCAGTCTTTGAGAAATAAAGCCGACTACTTCCGGAAAAATGGATATGTACGTGGAGCGCTTCCCCAACCGCTGCTTTATCAAGCTGCAGACGAAGATGAGGAAGTGACATTGAGACCAACCGCAGAAAGCAGGCACCTTCTGAGAGATGATCGCAATTTCATTACTAGAAGGAACATTAACATGCAAGTTCCTCCTAAGCCCCAAGATCTGGCTGAAATGGATGCCTTCCTTCGTGGAGATATCTCGCAAGAGTCCGACCTCTGGACCATCAATTGCTCAGTTTATGGTGCTGCGAGAACTTTGGCTGATTCAAATCGAAGGCTGAAACCAACGATGGATCAAAAGACCAAAAAACGCTTGCATCAACTGAACAAGAAGATTGGATTGACAAGACAGAATGCGTCCCGTGTTCAATGTGTGATTCACTACATAACATCTGGTAGACCGTTTACGGAAAGGGTTCGAAAGTTCGCCCAAGAACTAAGGATCTTGAATCACACACTAAACAAGTCAAAGCTGCTGACAATCAAGCAGCATATTGTTGACAAAATACGGC
>CAKNYM010039966.1:0-16631 GCA_932195095.1 Andricus curvator
TTCCAAGTAACACAAAAACCTTATACAGGAACTTGGGAGGCTAGCAATATGAGGCCTTGGCGTCCTAGCAATTAGTCTTAATCCTTTTATGATTTAACGAACACATTTTTGATTGTTAATTAAGTTCGAGTCGAACTTTGTTCAGGATGGCCGAACTGTGAGCGAATTCAAATTGTTATTACTATGTATTTCTAACGTTAGGCGGCGCTGCTGTTTAGTCACCGCTAGAGTGGCAGTTAGTCTCAGGACAGACGTCTGTACGCACGCATCATGTAATTCTTTATAATAAAACCTATTTTAAACCAAACGCCTTACACTGTTTACATTTTTTTCCCAACAATTTTTGTTCATAAAATTTTTTTTACATAATTTTTCCAAAAATTTTGGTTTTCATACAATTTTATTTAATAAAAATTTTTTATGCTGGATTTATGCGTCTGGGAATCAGCAACCCGCCAACAGGAGAATACCCATGATAAACCGAAAACAGGGGCTACCCGCCTGTTTTCGGTTCATCATGGGTATTCTCCTGGTGGCGGGTTGCTCATTCCCAGACGCATAAATCCAGCATACTTTCGATTAATAAAAAAAAAACAACAAGACAATTTTTCGAAAAAAGGGCCAGGGAAAGCAAAGCCCAGGGAAGCACCTTAACTTCGCTTATCGGAAGAGAACCCTAAAAAATACCAAGTTATATTATTTAGCAATGTTTCAGTAAGTTTTTTCATTAACAATTAGTTAAATTTAATTGAAAATTAGTTACTTTAAGCTGATAAAATAAGATATCTATTTTAAAACTTTGAGACTTACACAAAAGGAAAAAACCCTTCAAAATTGTTACTAAAGAGGTTCAAAAAAACGTGCAAACAGATTTTTTATCTATTGAGCCGTTCTAGAATAAGAAAATACCTGTACGAACATGATAATTAAAAACTTTTTGATATTAAATTAATTAATTTTTTGAAATATCGCGCTGTAAACTTGACAAATGATGAAAAATATATAGTGGATCAGAAATTAACTGATCCATTAGTTCTGCTATTTTTAATGATTACTGATTTCATATTGGCCCTTTGCGTTTTATGTTTTACATGTAATTTATTTATTCAATAATTTGTGTAATACGTATCTGTCAATGTATGCATTGATTATTCCACCGCAGACACAAACCATCTGCGGTTGGGAACATGAATATTTGTATGTATAGCCAGCGCGGGTTTATAATTAAATTATTACAAACATCGCGCTGAATACTTGTAAATAAAAGCGAATAATACAGGGTAATGATATTAGAGGTACTGTAATTTTTATTTTATTATGAATACCACATTCCATATTCAAATTTTATTTATTACAAAATAAATTGTAAGAAATAGAAATAATTTTTAATTGGCTGATTTCGTTAACTTCTAGAATATTATAATCTTAAGGTAAATTATTTGGTGTAGGGATATTCTGTAAAGTCCATAAAACCTTTTTTTGTTTATAAAATGATCACAAGATTCACATCGCAATATATTTTTAAAATAGGGGGAAAGGGAAAATTTTAAGAAAAATAGGAGAAGAAAACTAATTTTTAAGTACCTTATTAAGTGTACTTCATATATATTCAAGATTAAAAAAATATATTTAGAGGTCCCTAACGCGGTTTTATGGCTGATATGTAACATTCATGAGGTAATAATTTTTAGTTTTTACAGTTTTTAATTTTCTAATTTTTCATCAAATCTAAAGATGTTACTTCTTAACAAAGATGTGAAATATCTTTTAAATTTTTGGTATGGGAAAACAAATTTTGAAGAAATATTTAAAAATAAATCACCAATTTACGATAAATAAAATTCAGTTTACATTTTCAAATTTTGCCCTAACATTATTTTTTAATATGAAACTCATTGGAAATATTTATCTCTTAATTAGCAATAATTTCCTGTACTATATAAGCCCCAATTCAGCTAATTACTTTGAATAAATTACCATTTTCTTTTAAGCAATAAAATTGCTTCACAGAAAAAAAAACTGGGGATAAAACACTTGAATTTTTAAACCGATCGTATATAAGAGAGAATTTCAAACACACACACACATCAAACGTATATATTTTCAACTGTATACATTAAATATCTACCAAGTTGTTGAATTTTCAAGCCAAAAAGACGGATTTTCTACAAAGTAGTTCACATACTAAACGTTATCTAAGTTCGTAACGTTACTTCCACCATCCGTAGTCCCCCTTCCCCCCACCTGGTAACATAGTTTATGGACAATCCCGAAGTAGGAAGAAATCGAGTAAATATTTTGAAAATAGGGAGAAAAGGGGAAATTTATCGAAAAAATGGAGAAAAGCGAATCTTTTTGAAAAAGTTGAAAAAAAGGGGAATAGTGGAATGACTGTGAAGCCTGTGATCAAATATTAAAAATAAATATCTAATAAAAAAAATTACGTTGGCGAATTTACACCAAAATACACAGTAGGTACTTTTCTTTTGTTTCAGAGAAAATTACAACAGAAAATTGGGGTACAACGAACTCTTCCAGCTGCTTTCATTCAAGTTTAAATTCCTTTAATGAAGGTACGATTCACATATATACAATATTACCCAGTGTGGCGCTATCTAACGAGAGATTTTGAAATGCATAGTACGGGAATTCTTTACGAGGGGGAACCACGATGCACTTTAAATTTAAATTTAAATGGTATTTAGAAAATAATTTCCTGAAATCTGGCTTTAACCTTTCATAGTGTTCAATTATTTAGTACTTGCAAAGAATAATCGACATAGGGGAAAATTGACTTTTATTGTGCGCAATAATAAATTCTTCCTATTATAAATATTGCTGTTTTGTGAGGACTGTTACTTTTACATAAAATAAAATGTTTCTATAGAATTTAATTAATTAGCTCGTACAAAAGTCCGTAGTAACTCTTCTGAATTGCTTCTATTCAAAAATACAATACTTCATTTATCACTGTACAACCGTACGTACATTCTGCACTAAACTTTATTTATTTTCAATATCACTATAGGTACCCAGTATTTATACAAATAATTTTCTTTCTAAAAATATTATCTTCACTTTAAATAAAATAAATATACAATTCGTTTTTGGTAATAATTCGAAAATAAGTGTGATTAATTATGAGAAAATTCGGTAAAGTTGGAAATTTTAGCATGAAAAATTACAAAAAAATGGGTGTATTGTTTTCTCATTATCAATAAAAGTAGAAAATAGCAGTTGGGACTCAGAAAAAAGTATATTTTTGTTACGGTTTGTTTGTATTGCACCTTCATTTAAGTTCGTTTTTAGTCTTAAAGCTAAATTTAAGCACATTTTTTATCTTTGAAGAAGACCGAGTTACTGAATTCAAAACTTTTTTAAATTACAATTTAAAAGTGCTTTAAAATACATGACATACAGATATTTTTTTTCTAAATTTTAAAGTGTTTATCTTTTGATATTATTGTTAATTAACTGAACGAAAGGTGGAGAGAATGGTGGGGCACACCCGCTGTAGTTTGCTAGATCTGTATACACTATACGTTTTATAAAATGTTACCATACAAATTTTTCTTTTTAAAACAACTTCGGAAGAGATAGTCCCGAAACTGTTCTTTATTTTCAGAAAGGGTCCAATTTCGTTTTTATTATTTTAAATTCAGATTCAGAAGTCGAAAAAAAAATTCTGGAATTCAAATCAGATACAGCGCGAAAATGTAGAGCATTGGGATCCTAAAAAAGTACAATTAATTTCGAATCGATAAATATTCAGCTTGGTGAGAACATTTTTAAACCACAAGTTATACAGATAATTTCATCAAACAACAATATCAAAAATGTGAAAATTCGCTACATTTCCAATTTCGATTCCTGGATTTTGGCGATTTTTTTCCTAGTGCATTTATCACTGGAAAGTTTTCAAGTGCATAAAAAACTTCTTTTATAATTTACATAGGTGCTAAGAATTTTTTCCGAATACAGGGGTGCAGGGTGTCTGCTAATTTTTGCCCACTAAATTCCCGGTTATTTCCCAGTTTCCTCGGTTGTAAATATAAAATCTCGTCTTACTGTAGGCACAAATAAAATGCATTTAACATAAAGTTTTCCTTATGTAATTTGATGTATTGTGATATCTTATTATATTTAAGCAAAATAATATTTTTGTAATTTATTGTGTCGAGTAAAAAAGAATACAATTGTACTTCAATTACTTCAAAAATTTAGGCACACGATCGTAGCCCTCTTCAGTTAATTATTCAGAAAATTGTTTTACACATAATATGAGAAATATAATACAATTTCGATATCTTTATTATTTGCGCAGAACTGGTTAACATGACTGTTTTTATATTTTTTAAACATATTGGTTAACTATTTTTGGTATTCTAATGTGTTAATAATTCTGAGATATGATTTCCAATATTTATGGTATTAGCAATTAATTATTAATCAAATATTAAGTGGTAATTGAATGAAACTATTTTTAAACTTTGGCTATTACAGTTTAATTATAATTAAATATGTTTATAACATACATAGTGATTATAAAATTCACTTCGTATTGAAATAAATAATATTTATAATAGTTTTTTTAATAACTCTTCAATGATAAATCAATAATAATCGATGGCTAATACCAAAGAAATTAAAAACTATTTCTTAATTTTTGGCTTAAAATCTTTGAAAATCTACATTTTGTTAAATTTTTTTAAATCTTTACAAGTTTTAAATTATTTTTGAAACTTTTAAAAAATTCGAAATATCTCTTAAACTTTCTTACTTTTTTTCTCAAATTTTGTAATCTTGCAAAATTGAAATTTTTTGCTTTTCATTCAATTTTCTTTTAGAATTCATTAAAAAAAAATCATGTGAAATTTGTCCATGAATTTTAAGAAAACTTTTTTATTTTCTTAAAACCTATCAAAACTCTTAAAACGCTTCTAAATTTTGCTTCCAAATCATCAAAATCAAATATTATTAAAAACAAATATTATTCTTCAACAAGTTGCATTTTTAAACAAAAGAGATGACATTTTTTTCCAACAGTGACGAATTTTCTACAAAATAATTTTATTTTCTAAAAGAAAAATATGAATTTTTAACAAAAAAGTTAATTTTCAATCAAATAGTTGAATTTTCAACCAAATAGATGAATTGTCTACCAAATAATACGAATTTTCAACGAAATAGTTACATTTTCAACCAAAGAGATAAATTTTTCATCACAGAAAAATCATTTTCGACAAAGTAATTGAATTTTGTATCAAAAAGATGTATTTTCCACCAAGAACATTGATTTTCTACCAAAAAAGACAATTCTTTAACAAAATAGTTGAATATTTAAAGAAAAATATTAATTTTCAACCAAACGATTGCATTTTTATCGAAAAGGGTGAAATATCTATGAAGCGAAGAATTTCCAAACATCTTTTAAACTGACTCGAATTATTCCTAAAATTTTGAAAAAATTTTCACAATAAACAAATTATTATTATTATTATTTATAGTTTTCTCAGGAATCTTAAGAAAAAAATTGTTGTTCTCAGGAAACCTTTCAAAATTTTTAAGAGGCTTCGAAAGTTTTTTTCGAAATCTTCAAAAACTTACATTTGGTTTTAAATTTGTTGAAATATTTTCAAAGGACCCCGCACAAAATGTATTGAAAAAAGGTCTCGGTGGATTTTGATAATTTTTTGATATTTTGTAGAACATGACCCCCCGAACAAAAAATCATAATGACAAAACCCCGAAAAATGGACAGATTTTCATCTGCACCGCGCCAAAAGTACCCTTTCAGACCAGCATTCACGCTACATAGAAGCTATTGGCGTAAAGCTCACTGAAAACACTTAGCACTCTGCAACTCTGACATTTTGTAGGTCATGGCCCCGCGAACAAAAAATCCTTCTGAGAAAACCCCAAAAAATGGACAGATTTTCGTCTGCACCGCGCCAAAGGTACCCTTTTAGACCAGCATTCACGCTACATGGAGGCTACTGGCGCTACGCTCACTGGAAACACAGATGAAAATCTGTCCATTTTTCGGGGTTTTGTCATTATGATTTTTTGTTCGGGGGGTCATGTTCTACAAAATATCAAAAAATTATCAAAATCCACCGAGACCTTTTTTCAATACATTTTGTGCGGGGTCCTTTGAAATTATTTTTTAATCTTTTCAAAACTTGTAAACCTTCTAAATAACTTTTCAAAATGCTTCAATTTTTTCTAAAATTATTAAAAAATTATGCATAAATTTCTAAACCTTATAAATATATTTTAAAATTACGATATTTTTCCTTTTTCTTTTGAAACCGTTCACTGCAAGAACTAGAGATCTTTTTTTTTACGGTAACATTTTTTGCGTGTCCTGTTTTTTAATTGGATAACTTCAAGCTGTTATTTTCAGTGTAAAACAAATGAATTTGGGTTCCCAACAGTTCCCACTTTTTTTCTGAGTCTTATTTTAATACCTGAAATTAGCCCTAAAATAATACTTTTTTTTACCGTGTTCAAAATTCACATTTTCCAAAACTTTAAGGTGTTTCAAGTGACTCGGGTTATCGCCACATACATAATACGTCTACCAGAATGTAGCAAAATTTAGAACTGCCCAACCTGACAGTATACAAATACCCAAAAAAAATGGTCTTTGCTTCCCAAATTTGTTGTACTTGATACTTTTCTCATAATCTTTCCTTAAACACTTCTCTGTCAATAATGTATGCGTTTATTCGGAAATTAATACGAATAATAGTTAATTTTATAAATTTTGGGTAATATAAATTTCCTTCGAATTTTTTATTTTATGTATAATTTTCAAAATTATAAAGTGAATAGAAGAAAAATGTTACAACTACCCATTTTGGCTTTTAGAAATACCCATTTCAATTTACAACTGCCCGACTTGGGTAGAACTGCCTTTAGTGAAATAAGATAATTCAATTTTGAGATTAGAGCTTGAGTCCAGCAGCCTTGTAAAAGAAATTATATTCAAAATAAACGTACCCAAATTCTTTAGAAAGCTTTTAGAAATATTTGACAAATATCTACTTTTTCAATTTATTATTTTAAATTCTGTATTAGCCATAACTGATCAGTAATGAAAACTTCTTTACGAGCTCTGAGGAGGATATTATATTATATATTATTAAAAAATTATTATTACATCTTATTTAGTATTATTGTATTATACTATATTATTACATTATATATTCCTCTAAGTCACGAATAGTAGACACCCTCAGAATTAATTAAATAGAAATTAACTTTTGGAAAATGATTAATTAAAATTCGCAAACAATTAGAAAGACTTTTTTGTGCTTCAGGAATGTAAAAAAAAATGAAACCCAAGAAAATTTAAAAAATCTGCAAGCAAGAAATTTGATACACATATTTTTCGAGTGCGAGTACACGGAGAAAAATGCATGGTCAAAGTTAGAGGGTCAAAATTTAGAGAGCCAGTCAGTTCTTCTGGATGGTCTAAAGAGCCTTTCAGAATTTTTTCGACATAGTCAGACTCTTATTTTATGGCTAGTCTGAGTGTTGTAAGAAGGTCAGACTCACTATCAGGGATAATCGAAGTATCCTTTCGAGATGGTCAATAGGATCATCTTGTTTAAACTCATTTCGACCATCCCCAGAAGAGCAAATGACCCATCGCGGAGGGCCAACCTGATTAGTTACCGTTGGCGTGTTCATTTAAAATGAACAAATGTGTAAGTCAAATGTTCACAACAAATAATAAATGTAAAGCGCATAAGAATATTAGGAATTATTGTTAATTCATATTAAAATGAAAAATATATTCCTTTCTTTGAAAATTAAAATCTATCATTTATGTTTAAGGAAAAAATCTGATAAATAATTCAAATTTTTCTTTACAAGTTCTTCTTGTGATCAAAGTGTTATTTTTAATAACTTTACTCTTATTATTTGCTGTTTAAAATTGCTTTTCACATTTTATCATTTCGAATAAGCGCGCCAACCTCAACCAATCCAGTTGTTGATGCGATGGATGCAGTGTGAATGGATAAAAGAGTTGGGAGCACCGAGAGCAATTTCGGAGTGAGTGAATGTCATTGAGCCGTTTAGCGTCATATTTGCTGTTTATTGAACTTAAACATATTTTTTTTAATTTTTAACTGCTTTTTGATATTTCGAATATGCGTGGAGAGTGAAGTGCATAAGAGAGAACATGATTGAAAGTGAATTAAGTTTATTCTTTTGAATTTTCAACGTCAAATTTGATGCTTCCAAGGGATTTAGGATAGAGGCGTAACTGGACGTTCAGCTATCAAGTTGTTGCCACCGTGTGGTTTCAAACTGAAAACGTGCAAAAAATTTCAGCATTCATTGAGGATGCAGAAAATAACGAGATGTGGGATATTGGTTTCTGTATTCAGTTCAATGTTTGAAATCTTACAATTCAGTGTGAGACCGTGCCATTTCCTTAGCCTTTCGTGCTCCAAAAAATATATTGTCAATGTGCACTGTTTTTGCATATCAAATTATGTCTCATACACCTCACTCTCCACGAAGAATAAAAAATTCTTTCAGAATTCATGTATTTCATATAAATTTTCAGGTTTTATAGGTTTCACTTGATTTTATAATTTCCAGTCTCTTATAAAGGAGAGACTGGAATAAGTAGGAAAAGGACAACAAATATAGATAATGTAGGATAATCAAATCGACCCGCTAAGATGGCCAGGTCGACTGTCCGAGGAGATCAAGTCGACTATCTGATATGACCAAATCAACCTTCTATGATAAGCGATTCGACTCTTCATAATGATCAGTTCCGCCATCTCTCATGATCGGTTCGACTCTCTATGGAGCTTGAATCGACCGTCCTAGATGACCAAGTCGACACTCTGAGAGGATCGATTTGAACCTCTTGTTTTAACCTTCTAGAGATAATCGCTTTAGCCATATTCAAGGGCTGTCCTATAGTTGACTCTGCAATATAGTCTGTTTGCACATCTAGATGACTAAAATTACATTCCATTTTTCTCCGTGTAATTAAGTACATCTATCGATTCCAAATTAATTATACTTGTTTAGGATCACAATACGCTAATGTTTCGCATTGTAGCCATTTCAAATTGCAAATTTTTGTTAATACTCTATGTTCATGTAATACTTGCTTGACTGAAAGAAAGAAGATGAGGGTGACTATACATATGTTTGGTGCTCGGGAAGAGAATCGCGATTTATTATTTACAGGCTTAATCCACATGTTTCGCTTGGTGTTTCTAATGAAAGATAAACATAATCAATCCGTGCCCGAACTAAACAGAGAATATTATATGGAGGGTGAGCAGTAATTTCGAAGCCGCGGGCAATAGCACCCTCTATCTAACTATCTATATCAAACCCCCGTTATCACTGTTTTCATTTCATTATCCTCATTGCGCGAGTTATTATCGCGCTAATTATAGGGTAGTGAAAGGACACCTCGGATAATTGCTCAATATGTTTTGCCTGCAAAAGAAAGACAATAAAAATGTATACAACGAAAATTAGCTCGTATAAATAAGTAAATTGGCTGGTTACTGCTATCACATTACTGGTAAAATGTCGCCGCTAAAAGCACTCATTAACTCATTAACGTATAAATCGTTTCCATGCTGCTTTGTTGTAGCAGCATTCTGCGATAAGGCGATTAAATTGAAACAAGTCGGGAAAATCAAATACCGTTAAATAAATATGTTTTAACAATGAACAGGTACTATGTAATGACAAAAATTGAATGAGACATTATTATTATATATAATAATCTAATTGACATCTTTTGAAATTCTCTTCAACATTGTTGAAGAGCCCTTGTATAGAAATGATCTATCATTGAGTTTTATGTTGTTCATTTTGAACATTAGATTAAAATGTGTGGATTTTAAAAAACGTGATGCAAAATATAAATATAAAAATACTACATGATATGATACTCAATAACAATTATTATCTTTAAACTTTTATATTTTTAATTTAAAATTATGGTTTTGAATGCGCAATTCTAAAACAGTTTAATTTTCGAGGCCTTAAAACTGAAGCTTTTTTTTTGTTTTGAAAGCTTAAATTTAAAAATATATTATATGTAACTTTTCAATTGTTGGAGGTTTTTAAATTCAACTTTCACAAGGTTGTAGTTTTAAATTTAAATGTTGAAAATATCGTGACAATTTCACTATTGGCTCTTCAAAATTGCAAATTTTCTTATTGAGAGCATTAATAGTCAGTTTTATATTTAATAGTTTTAGATTTAGATATTCTAAATTATTTGGTTTCAATTTTAGTCAGTTTTACATGCTATAATTTCAGTTTTAAATATACTAAATTGAACATTTCAAACTCAACCTAAAGAAAAAACAAATTCGACTTGAAATTCTTGAAATTTTGCAATTTCAAAAATTGGAATCATAGCGATCTCGTTTTGTATTATTTTTAAACATTTTTAATGTCATATCTTTAAATTGTACATTTTTAGTTGAAGATTTAAAAAATGAATCAAATTAAAATTGAAAAATATTTTATTGGAAGATTTTAAGCATGAAGCATGAATTCTAAATAAAGTGTTAAAAATTTAAAAATTAAATGAAATTGAGGAGCCGGATGCAATAACCACCTCAGCGCTCGAGCACGCTGAGAAGTATTGTCCGCGGAGCAAATTTTGAAAATTGTTCAAATTTGAGTGTTGACAGTCCATACTTGTAGAGAATTTTATTGCGCATCTATTTTGTAGGGTAACCAAATTCGAAGGTTGTTTTGTTTTTTAGTTATTTAAGGGAAGCGGAATTTTTCGCCGAAAAAAACGCAATACCTTTTTGCGTTCAACTCGCCAGATCTTTGCCGGGAATTGATATTTTTTCTTGAAAATGTTATGTAACATTCTTCAACGTATCCTACGACTGTTAGAGTGTTAACGAAGTTCGAGAAACATTTCAGGACCGTGGAGTGAATTTTTTAAAATATTTTCTTCGAAATCTTGGATGCATATATACAAACGAAAAAGTTGTGTGAGAAAGTTTCGAATTTTGACAACTTCCAGTGAGAAAAATGTTTCTTGGGGATCGAAGAAGTTTCTCCAAAAAGTTTGCGATCTTTAGTCATTAGGGGAAAAAAGTGAGGGCGATGTGAAAATTATGGTCTATCAAAAAGATCTATTTTCAACAGAAAAATGCATTAGTTGATATTTAAAGGAAAAAAGTTTATAACCTTACATCAAAAATTATCAACTTCATCGAAGAAAGACGAATTTTCAAGCGAGTAGTTAAATGATCAACAACAGAAAAATGAAATTTCTACCGAAAGAGATGAATTTGTAAACCAAAAAGATAAACTGTTAACAAAATAGTTGAATTTTCAATCCAAAAAGACGAATTTTCTACTAAACAGTTGCATTTTCAACCCAAAAATATGAATCTTCGAAGAAAACTTAATTTTTAAATAGTTGTTTTCTACAACAAAGATTAATTTTCTATAAAAAAAGAAGCTATAAAAATGAGTTTCCGGCGAGTTCAAACGATTGTTAACACACCCGACCACGCAGCACAGAGACTCACTTTTTTGGGGGGCCATTTTCAGTCATAATTATGATTTTTTTTTACAAATCGTGGCACTCGCGTATATTAAGCAACGTTAAAGACGCATCTCGGCACACCAGAGAAGTTCTTGAGTTTCGTCACTGCTTATTTTAATTTTTGCAATGAGAGGATTTATCCTTGACATGCAACAAATATTGAGACATATTTTTTTATTGATTAACATACTCAAGTCATTGTCAGAAGTATAGGAATATAGCAAATATAAATCTCGTCCAAAACGAGTGTAAACAAATGGATCGTTTTTCTCGTACGGACAAAGAAGTCGAGCGCAGCACGCCGTACGTAATTTTCATATCGCCCTCACTTTTTTCCCCTAATGCCTAAAGATCTCAAACTTGTTGGAAAAACTTCTTTGATCCCTAAGGAACATTTTTCTCACTGGAAGTTGTCAAAATTCGAAACTTCCTCATACAACTTTTTCGTTTGTATATATGCATCCAAGATTTGGAAGAAAATATTCTAAAAAATTCACTAGACGGCCCTGAAATGTTGTTCAAACTTCGTAAACACTCCAACAGTCGTAAAATATGTTAAAGAATGTTATATACAATTTTCAGAAAAAAATATCAATTCCCGGCAAAGATCTGGCGAGTTGAACGCAAAAAGGTATTGAATTTTTTTCGGCGAAAAATTTAGTTTTTCATAAATCAACTAAAAAGCGTAACAACCTTCGAATTTGATTTCCATACAAAAAATATGTGCAATAAAATTCTCTACAAGTATGGACTGTCAACACTAAAATTTGAACAATTTTCAAAATTTGCTCCGCGGACAATAATTCTCAGCGTGTTCGAGTGCTAAGGTGGTTATTGCATCCAGCTCCTCAATTGATACATCAGTCAGTGAATAATTTTTTAAATTTTGAATGGCGACAATTTTAGAGAGCTGAATTTTCATACTGAACTCTGAATGTTCTATTTTTTTCTTTTGTAAGTTTTATTTATGCAATTAAAACGAAAATGGTTAAATTTTGAAAATAATTGAAATTTTAAAGAGTTTGAATATAAAAAATCTGCCCGCTTCGCGGGCACATTCTCATAGCGCGCTTCGCGCGCGGCTCGCTTCGCTCGCAAGTTTCAGCGCGCCTAGGGCGCGCACCTTTTGGATCTCGCGCTTCGCGCTCGATTATATGTTTATCTCGCGCTTCGCGCTCGATAATGTATTGACCTCGCGCTGCGCGCTCGGACACATTTGTCGTCTAGGTTTTCACACTTCGTGTCCTCGCTAGTGCGCGCTTCGCGGGCTAATACTCTCTTAAAGCTTCATCGTTATGACCTGCTTTTGGTTTAATTATGTCAGTTTTACATAAAAAGAAGAACTAATTTACTTAAGGTTCTATCGACCTTAAGGAACACATTCTCATCACGACACTCGCGCTTCGCGCTCGATATTTCGTTTGATCATCATGTGAACCTCGCGCTTCACGCTCGTTTCTGTTCATCGTATAATAGAAACCCAAAAGTTCGCCACGACCATATGTTATGTTCAATCTTCTTCAGATAAAAATGACTAAAGTTGTATTTGATTTAAAATGAAGAAGGTAATTCCTTGACTTTAGCGTATATTTCCGTATCTTTATAATAAATCCTACAATCAGAAAGATTTTTTTCCAACTACCTGAAAAGGGGAGAAAAGAAGTATTTAAGTCGTTTTGGAACATATATCTTGCTTTTTCATTCATAATCAAACCGACCCCTTGACTACCATGTGATTCCCTATCTACTCCTAACCATATTTCAAAACCGCTTTTCAACACCCCATTTTCTATGTTTCTACTTTCGCATCCCTTTTTCTTTGTCTCAGGTACACATAAAATATCTAGTTTCCTAGCATGCATAGTTTCTCGTAGTTCTCTTACTTTAAGATCATTCACTCCTCTAGCATTCCAGACACCCAGTCTCCATTCATCGCTTGAAACTCAAACTTTACGTTTACCGTGTGTATGCATTTAGTCAATCAAAGTTTCAGTCCAGTCCGAGGCTACTTTATTGTTTGTATTGTTCATGTTTAGATTGTACACCCAACTACCACCTTTATGCGCGAAATTTGTTTTGCGAGTTGAAATCATGTCCAAGTCAAGTAGTGATTCACCGTATAGTGGAGAGTCCAGCTCTAACGTCAGTCCCACGAAAACTTCTGTCAGGGGGGGGGGGGCCACAGTGGGATGAAATCAAAAAACGAGGTTCAAAATAACTTGTAGCTGGCAATTCTGAACCGATTTTGGATTTTTTTCTTCAGAAAAATTGAGCATCAAATTTTGAAGAGATTTATGTCGTCTAATTTTTGAATTTTTTTTTTGTTTAAACTTTTATGTTAATGCAAAGAGTGAATAAAAAGTCGACTTTTTCGTTTTTTTTGTTTATCTTGGTGAAAATTTTTTTTCTATGATCAGCATTCCGAGACTTTATGCACGGGGGTAGCTGAAAGCAAAAAAAAATAATGCATTGTTAAGTTGATTGTTATGAACAAATTAACTTAACAAATAGTCTACTGTATGGATTCTTCGTTTGCAAAGTAAATTTTTGCGTTAAAATTACTTGCTTCCATCGAAAAAATAATATTTTAAGATAAAAATTTGACATCCAATATTTTTAAATAATTTTATAAACAAATTATATAAACAAAAGCCTAGTGTGGACATTTAAAGGCATAAAAAAATCATTTTTTCACTTAATTTTTCTCAAATTATATTTCCAGTGATGTTTGATTATGGAAAATTATATTTCGGTATTTTTCAATAATTTTATAAACAAATTATATAAACAAATGCCTAGTGTGGACATTTAAAGGAAGAAAGAAATCGCTTCTTCTCTTAATTTTCCTCAAATTATATCGCCAGTGATATTTAATGATGGAAAATTATCATCCGATATTTTTTATTAATTTTATAAACAAATGCCTAGTGTGGACATTTAAAGGCAGAAAGAAATCGCTTCTTCTCTTAATTTTCCTCAAATTATATCACCAGTGATATTTAATGATGGAAAATTATCATCCGATATTTTTCATTAATTTTATAAACAAATTATATAAATAAATGTCCAGTGTGGACATTTAAAGGCAAAACGAAATCGTTTTTTTTTCCATAATTTTCCTCAAATTATGTCGCCAGTGATGTTTAATGATGGAAAATTAACATACGATATTTTTTAAAGATTTTATGAACAAATTATATAAACAAATTCCTAGTGTGGACATTCAAAGGCCGAAAGAAATCGCTTTTTCTCTTAAATTTCCACAAATTACGTCGCCAGTGATGTTTAGTGATGGAAAATTATCATCCGATATTTTTGTATTAATTTCATAAACAAATTATATAAACAAATGGCCAGTGTGGCTACAATAGACTGGAAGCCTTCTGATAGTATTCTAGATCCTGAAGCTCTGGAGCTCCTTATCTCAGATTAAAAACTTAGGAATTAAAACTTGTTCGCGAATAATCAATGGAATCTTAGGAAATTGACAAAGGATTATGATACATAGCAATTGTATACTTATTGTTATTGTACAAATTTCCATCTTTAACAATTCCTAAGGATAATACATTACGAAAATTGAAAGAAGCAACAATTACCAAAAAATTACATCACTGGCAACATACTTTGAGGCTAGTTGCGAAAAAACGAACGTTTTCTGACTTTAAACATCCACACTAGGTATTTGTTTACAAAATTAATAAAAATTATTGGATGATAATTTTTCATCATTAAACCTCACTGGCGACATCATTTGAGGAAAATTCGGAAAAAAAGGATTTTTTTCGACCTCTAAATGACCAAGTTATAAATTTGATTATATAATTTGTTTATCAAATTAATAAAAAATATTGGATGATAATTTCCCATCATTAAACATCACTGGCGACATCATTTAAGGAAAATTAGGGGAAAAAAATTTTCTTTCTGCCTTTAAATGTCCACACTGGCCATTTGTTTATATAATTTGTTTATAAAATCTATAAAAAATGTCGAATGATAATTTTCCATCATTAAATATTACTGGCGATATAATTTGAAGAAAATTAAGGGAAAAACGATTTCTTTCTGCCTTCAAATGTCCACACTAGGCATTTGTTTATATAATTTGTTTATAAAATTAATAAAAAAATATCGAAAGATAATTTTCCATCATTAAACATCACTGGAGATATAATTTGAGAAAAATTAAGTGATAAAACGATTTTTGTCTGCCTTTAAATATCCACACTAGGTATTTGTTTATATAATTTGTTTACAAAATGAATAAAAAATATCGGATGATAATTTTCCATCATTAAACCTCACTGGCGACATCATTTAAGGAAAATTAGGGGGGAAAAATTTCTTTCTGCCTTTAAATGTCCACACTGGCCATTTGTTTATATAGTTTGTTTATAAAATCTATAAAAAATGTCAGATGATAATTTTCCATCATTAAATATCACTGGCGATATAATTTGAGGAAAATTCAGAGAAAAAACGATTTCTTTCTGCCTTTAAATGTCCACACTAGGCATTTGTTTATATAATTTGTTTATAAAATTAATAAAAAATATCAGATGTCAAATTTTCATGGTCAGGTATTATTTTTTTGATGAAAGCGAGTAATTTTAAAGCAAATATTTACTTTGCAAACGAAGAATCCATAGTGTAGAATATTTGTTAAGTTAATTTTTTTATAACAATCAACTTAACAATGTCATCATTTTTTTTTGCTTTCAACTACCCCCGTGCATAAAGTCTGGCAATGCTGATCATAGAAAAAAAAATTTCACGAAGATAAACAAAAAAAAACGAAAAAATCGACTTTTTATTCACTCTTTGCATTAACATAAAAGTTTAAACAAAAAAAAATTCAAAGATCAGGCCACATAAATCTCTTCAAAATTTAATGCTGAATTTTTCTAAAAAAAAAAATTTTTAATCGGTTAAAAATTGCCAGCTACAAGTTATTTTGAACCTCGTTTTTTGATTTCATCCCACTGTGCCCCGTAGCGTTAGACATTTTATTTGTAATATAATATTTAAGAATGTAATATATGTATTTACT
>CAKNYM010039967.1:0-17827 GCA_932195095.1 Andricus curvator
TGCTGTAACCGGGTGGATTTTATTATTTCCATTTCAAGGGTAGATATTGGAATGTCTATTTTGCTCTTTCTATATTGATTTGTATCATTTAAATTCAGTTTGGATAAGATTGTTGTAATTTCGTTTAGGTCAATAGTGTAATTAGATGTTTGAATGTGTTAGTTGAGGCATTTGAGTATTTTCCTGGGTTTTAGAGTGTTGGTGCCATATGAAACTTGGCAGTTCGGATCAACTTCTAATATCCCTGTATTTTGGATACTGATGGGTTGGTTAGAATGATTAGGGCATAGTAGTTGGATGTGTTTAGGGAACAATGTTGCGTATAACCATCCGTTATGAACTTCTAACGGTGTGAACATGGGGTAATCAGCAAATGTTGCATGTAATTCGCATTTATATGGAACTGATTCAATAAGTAGACTAGTCTCGCAAATAGGGTCAGTTTTCATATTGCTTGTGAGGGGGGTAATAAGAGAGATTCTTCCCGAAATTGTATTGTAACAATTTTTTAAAGGGTTATCTTTTATTACGAAATAAGTTTTGTTATCATCAAATAGGCCGATATAGTTAAATTGGGGTTTAATGTATATAGCTATTATTTGATCCATATTTAGATTGTGGTAAATAGGAGATGGATATGTTTTGAAGAGTGTAATGTCTCTGGGGGAAATAGCCAGAAGGGTGTGGATAAAAACAAGATGGTTTCCTAATTTAAAATATTGAAAAGTGGAACCTTTGATTACGTCATGAAAATAGGGGCTTGGTGAAATTTGTGAAAAGATTTCTTGGAGTGTCTTGGGTGGGAAGTTTGTTGGACCAAGGGATGGAGTAAATTGTTCGTAGCAAAAATTAAGGTGTCTGTGAGTTGTTCTATAATTTCGATATAATTATCAATTAATTTTTGCATTGAAATTAAGTTTTCCGTAACATAGATGTTGTACATCTTCGTGGTTACATTGGGGTTTTCACTTGTCCATTTATGATAAGATAAAATGTGGTTTTTGGTTTCAGTTTTTTGGGAATTTGCCTTTGAAAAAGAGTTTTTTGCGATATAATAGTATATTGTGCTACAAGTTGAAAAAGCGAGAGATTTAAAACGAGTGTGAAGTGTGAAGTGGCTATCACACGAGTTTTAAATCGTCGCTTTTTCAATGTGTGGGACACGATATTTTTTCTATAATTTGTGCAAAAGTGCTAGTTTTTGTTTACCTGTTTTTTGTGTAAAAAGAAGGCGATTTTTTGTCGATTGACGCAACAATGACAATGGCAATTATCAAAACCATGGCAATAATATGGCAGTAATAATAAGCTGGTTCTCACAATTGAATAGTTGGCCCATAAAGTTGAGGGCTTCAAAATTTCCGATTTTTCGGGAAAAAAACCAAGCACAGTATTTTCGGAGAATCTGACGGTGTTTTTTTTGCTTTTGCCAAGTGACAAAAGTACATACAAAATACACAACTCGAGACTATTTAGGAAATTGATTTTAGGTTAGGGACGACAGTCGGAAAATAGAATGAAGTTGGCTGCGCACGATGCACGAGTACACCCGAGGCAGCACGAACCCGCCCGAAATAACATTTACTTTTGTCACTGTGCCTCACTTTTATCGCTGTCCATATACTTTTTCCACTGCATCTGTCTACTTTTGTCACTGTTGCCCGGAAAGGTCGGCACTGCGCATGCGCCACGTCATCGACCAAAAATCGATCACTTTTTACACCAAAAACAGGTGGAAAAACTGGCACTTTTTCGCGAATTATAGAAAAATGTATTTTTCTTTCCATTGAGAAGTTGTATTACCTACAATTTCCATTTTTTCGATTATTGTTCGAATCTGGTGAATTGGTTCAAGTGAGTCTTGAAGATTCATTGTAGCATTAAGATAAAATGTGTGTTTCAAAAACAAATTTAATCTGTTGTTGATATTTATTATTTTTTCTTGTTGATTTTTAATTTTGCTTGATTTTTATGACAAATATGTTTGTATTGCTTACAAGGTGGTAGCAAGTATTTGAAGTTTTCTGTTAATTCAGATTCGAATTTTAAAATATCCTCAATGTCAAAATATGATACTAAATAAACTTCGTTAGAGACGATCTTAATTTTTGCTAATGGTTCGAAATAAATGCCTGATGTATGGGTAAAAGGATAATTGAGAAAGGATGCGCGTGCAACTGAAAGTATAAATAATATCTATTGTTAAAGGTAGGGTACTTCTTCTGATGTAATTTTTTTGCCATTATGCCTCTCGCTTTCTGAATCCTCAAACAGAAAGTTTTATTAGTACTTGATTACAAACTTAATGATAAAGAGAAAAGAGATATAATATAATATTTTCTATAGTAAACTCATGCAAGGTAATTATAGAAAGGAGAAAGAGTGGAAAACAAATTTAATTCATTGTACATTTTAGTAGTCTTTTTGCTGTTGTTACTGGGTTGTATTGTTTATTATTTTATATAGTTTATTATAATAGTTTAGGGGTCGATTTTCACAAAAATAGCATTTTTTAAAACTCTTTTTTATTTCAATATTTGCTTGGTTGATTGGTTCATATTTTGATTTTGTTTGCTGTGGTTGTATTTTTTCTTTATTAGCACGTTTTGCCCTTTTTTGGTAGATTGTTGCGCGCCAGTTATTAGGGCTATAGGGTTTTGTGATTTGATGTTCTGTATTATTAGGAGTCGATTGTTGAGTGATTTCAGCACAAGAGGTAGAGGCACCTGCGTTAATTACTTTTGTAATTTCCTCTTTTTGTTGAGGCTTTCTACTAGTTTTATATTTTCCTAGGGTAGGATTTTGTCTAATAATTTTTCCTGAGCTTCCTTCTTGGATAAATGAAGGCAAATAGGTACTAGTAGCATTTTTTATAAAGTTGAGTTCTTTCAGTGAATTATTGATTGATTCAACAGAGGATGTTGTGTGTTTCCCGGTAGTATACAGGGTCGATAGTATTTTTAAGGCCGCATAAGCTTTAGCTACTATGAGGCTGTCCGATACACCTGTCTGCTTAAGATCTCCTACAGTACATATTATCACCCAGGTGATCTCTCTATCTGGTGTTTTAATTTCCATAGTTGCATATTTAGGTAAAGGAAGTTTTCTTTCTGTGCAGAACTCTCGTAATTTTTCCAAAATATTTATTCCAAACGGGGTGTTCTTAAAATTTCGAGTTGAATTAGTATTTTCTGTTAAAATCGAAACTAAATTATTTATTGCTGTTTTATTGGTCCGCGATGTAAGTTTGTACTAAGGGTAGGGATAGGTTCTCCCTTTTCTTGAAGTATATCTTTTAGCAGGGTCATAAAAGCTTCAGCCGTCATAATGATATGTGGATTTTTATAAATGGAAAGAGTTGTTTTGATATGTTGAGATTTTTTGTAATTCTGTATTTGGGTAGAGTTGTATATTTTGTAACATAAATGTTACCATAACGCGGGACTCGGTACGACCCTGCACGAAAGGGTTGCGGGCCGCACACGAGACGGAACGGAATCCCCCGAGGGGACCCGAAGTCCCGAGGAACAGCGCAGCAGTTCCTCAGTCTCTGTTCGTTCGGCTCGTCGTCGACTAGTTTGCCTAACGGCTACCGTGTCATTTCCCCCGCGTGTGAAGCACCAGCCCTGTTCACCATCGCTCTCGATCCATCGTCGATTTGTTCACCATCGCACGCAACCAGTCTCCGTAGAAGGAATCTCCACCACTCTTTCGACGGCCCTTTTCAGGATCATCCTGCCGTCCACCACATCACATTTGCGATTGCCAGCTCTCCGTCACGGACTGGCGTTCTCCAAAGTGTAAGTGACAATAAATGTTCGTTATTTAAATGCCGACTTTCTTTAATGTGTTAACCCTTTTTCTCGGCGTCCTGATTCCACTTTCCCTCCTTGGTAGGCATTCCCGCCATACCTGGCGCCCAAACGAAAAAACCCACCTTTTATCCTTAAATTAGGATACACATACAAAGTTAACAATTACACAAAATTTCTTACTCGTACTCCATCTTGCTACTGATCCATCTGCCTTGATTATTTTCATAGCATCACCATTTTATACTGATGATTTTGTATGGATGATTTTATATTGATGATCTTATATTGTTGATTTTATTTGTTTGCCATTATATGTGATTTATTTTCTGATATGTACAATGTATTTGATTCATATGTAATTCATCTGATATTTATGAAATTAATTGTTATGTGGGGAAGTGAAAAATTGAACTATCTTTCAGAAATTATGATCATATTGTTTCAAATATAGTGAAAAAGGAAACCTAAAATGGAAAGTATAGTTCATTTTGGTTTAGATTGAATATTTCAAACGGCCGGACCAAACAAATTTTTCGTGTGCGCAAACAGGCTCGCACCTTGTACCGAGCATCCTTACGGATACCGCGCCAAGGTTACGCGACGTATCTCCCAAACAAAAGGTCTTACGAAGAAAATAAGCATATTTTCGAACTCTGCGACAATTTAATATCTAATTAAAATCTTGATTGGAATATTCCGAAATAAATCTAAATATCCTCATCGAAATTGAAATTAAATGTAGAAACCCATTATAGGAATTTAGTATAGGGTGTCCTTTCCGTACAAATACAAACTCAATTTTAAAATAAATGAAATTGAGATCAGGGAAAATTAAAATCACAATGCCGAAACCTACATTCATGGAAAACGATCATGATAACCTAGATTTTTAAGTTGCCGCTGCACTTCAAATCCAAAATATTAATTCGGATAAGGTCACAACGAGACCAATAATTGAAATTATGCTACCAACTCCACCCAAAAACATGGGCGCTATCTCCAAAACAATGAATAGATCAATAGGTCGCGGTAGGGGTTTCGCGAGAAAAAACATGGAAACCCCAATGAATAAAAATAGATCAGAAAGAGACAGATTGACTCGAACAACATATACTGAACGAACTCAAACTCAAAATAACCGACAATCACTCCATGACCTTACTCAAAACCCTAAAAAAAAACTTTCAATCAAGAAACCAATACGTTCTATTGGGATAACGAAAAGTTACTTGAAATAGGCGCGTCAGGCTCAATAAACAATCCCAGACAAAACAACAACAAAACTTTTGATTGCGATTCCTTCTTGGAAAACAATACACAGTTCATTTTAGAAACAGATGAACTTTTAGAAAACGTAGAGTTCAATGAATTTATGAACCAACAAAGGGAGAGATTCTTTAAAGAAAGGGTAAAAAGGGTTAAAAATTTAGAGATTAGATAAGATCCGCCGGCAAATAGCTCATTTGAACATAGAAATAAAATAATAGAACCAAATACTAGGAAAAATAGAAACGAAACTCATAACAGACAATCCGTTCAATTTAATTTAAGGAAAAGTTCAGAAGAACATCGATTAACCTCCAATAATAATAATATCGACAATCATAACGAAGTAAGAAATAATAACTCAAAATTACAATACACAGACGACAAGGAAACATTACAGGACAGAACAAACTCAAAACAAAACATACGACATAGACTCTCGACAACAAGAGAAAGGTCAAACAGACATTCCAGAATCCACACAAATAACACAGATACTGACAGCGGACCCGAAAATAATTACAATAACGAGACAATTCCAGCCAATTAAATTTCGCAATAATAAGGAAGATAGTCCCGCGCATTTCCTCGAAGAGCTAAAAAGATTTAAAAGGGGTTACAAAATAAACGATCGTGACATTTTAGAAAATTTAGACGCACTGTTTATCGAAGAAACAAAAGATTGGTGCGAAATAAACAAAAATTCCTGGAGACATTTATCTGGCTTATTCGAAGATTTTAAAAACGTATATATAGATGAAAAATTTTCCGAGGAAATTAGACAAAAAATCAAATTTTGTAATCAAAAAAGGACACAAGACATACACTCATACTTGCCAGAAATAAGAAAACTGTTCACAAAGCTCAAGCACTCAAGACTCAGATACATTAGGCAAACCAAGAATCAAAAGGAATAATAAGAAAAATAACTCGGGAAAAATATTTTATAATAAAAAATACGAGGAAAAATATAAGGATAGTGATAGTAATCTTCGGAAAAATAAAAAAGTTACTGATCAAAATAAAATAGGAAAGGAATCTCAAAAAGCAAATGAGATAAGGGAAACAGAAAATAATAAGCAATGGATTAATTTTAAAAATAAAGCGATAAGATTAAATAATATATCGGATAATTTAGAAAAAATTGACGAACCAAAGTATGGTTCGCCAGAGTACTACGAAGGTATTATTGAGCTTAACGAAAGCCAACAATCCTAACTAGAAAAACTTTTAGAAAATAAAATACAAATACACCAGGGAAAAGAACATAATGCAACCCATTTAACGAAACATAAAATTGATGTGCAGGGCCACGATCCTATAAAACAGCGATACTACCACGTGATCCCTAAAATCAAAGAAATAATTAATCAAACAGTTAATAAATTATTAGAACAGGACATAATAGAACCCTCCAGTTCAGATTGGTCTAACCCCATAGTTATGATAAAAAAACCGGGCAAAGATTACAGATTTTGTTTAGTTTTCAGAAAGGTTAATAATATTACTAAAAAAGACCTCTACCCAATCCCACTCGACAGAAATATTAGACACGTTAAGATCGGCAAAATTTATCTCCAAAATTGATTTAAAATTAGCGTATTTACAAATTCAATTAGAAGAAAATTCGAAACCAATTACAGCATTCACAGTCCCTGGAAAAGGCATGTATCAATTTAAAAGGATGCCATTCGGTTTAACCAATTCTCCAGCCACTTTCCAGAGATCGATGGATAAAATTATCACTCCAGATTTAAAGCCAAACGTTTTTTGTTATTTAGATGATATTGTAATAGTAACACAAAATTTTGACGATCATTTGAAATATTTAAATATCGTATTAGACAAAATAAACGAAGCAAATTTAACGATCAGTCCGGACAAATGTGATTTTGGCTGCTCAGAAATCAAATACCTTGGTTTTAAAGTTAACGACAAAGGACTCCAAATAGACGACGAAAAAATTCAACCAATCCTAGAATTCCCTAAACCTAAAAATATTAAACAATTACAGCGCACAATAGGGATGGCAAGTTGGTACAGAAAATTTATCCCACACTTTGCCGAAACAATAGAACCAATGAACAGGTTATTGAAAAAATATAAAAAATGGGATTTGGGATTAGAACAAGATGAGGCTTTCCAAAAAATTAAGGATCTTTTAACTTCCGCACCTATATTAACCTGCCCAGATTTTACTCAACCCTTCCTACTCGAAACCGATGCGAATAATACGGGGTTAGGAGCCGTACTTACACAAACAATTGATGGCATAAATTACGTGATAGCATACGCGAGTAGAAGTCTAAACGGTGCGGAATCGCGTTACTCGGCATCCGAAAAAGAATGCCTAGCGGTAGTTTGGGCCATAGGAAAATTTAGGCCGTATTTAGAAGGTTACAGCTTTAAAGTAGTCACGGACCACTTAGCGTTAAAGTGGCTCCATAACCTAAAAAACCCCACTGGCCGACTAGCCAGATGGGCCTTAGAATTACTAGAATATGACTACGAAGTCATATATCGTAAAGGTAGTTCAAATTTAGTACCTGATGCTCTTTCGAGATCAGGAGAACCTCCAAAAAACATAGCGTTCGCGTTAGCTTGTATCGTAGAAAAACCAAAAGCGGACGTTAACGACAAAACAGACGAATGGTACTCCACTAAATTCAGACAAGTTACAAAAATACCAGAAGAACACGAAAAATGGCGAATCAGAGATTCGCAACTCTACTTTTACAGAACTGACTCACTCAAATCTACACTATTACCAGACTCGAACCCCTGGAAATTAGTCATACCCCAAAAACTTAGACGTCAAGTTTTACAGGAAAATCATCGTCATTTCGCGCTGGGGAACATTGCGGATTCTCCACACCGATAATGGCACAGAATTTGTCAACAAAACTTTAAGGGAATTAACGGAAAAATTCGGTATTAGACACACAAAAACACCAAAATATTACCCACAAGCTATCCCGACAGAACGATACAATAGAACGATAAAACAGATAATTCAAACATACATAGACAATGATAACTATATTGTTCGCTGTAAATAATAGCAAAAACTCGTCGACACAATTTACCCCAGCATTTGTAAATCTAGGTCGCGAGCTAGAACCAATTCAGTCGCTCAGAAAAAATATAGAAAACGATAGCGAAATCGAGTTTCAAAGCGTGGACAAATGGACAGATAGACTAAGAAGATTACAAATCATAAAAGAAGAAGTCCAGAAAAATTTAGATAAGGCGAACGAAAGACAGGCTAGTAATTATAACTTAAAAAGAAGACCTTTAGAATATAAAATAGGCGACAGGGTACTAAAGGTAGTAACAAAACTATCAAATAAGGCAGACAAAAAAGCAGGTAAGCTCTACGATAAATACGAAGGTCCTTTTATAGTCAAAAAGAAAATTTCTCCAACGATTTACGAATTAAAAAACCTAAAGGGAAAAAGCATTGGAGAATGGAATATAAATGATTTTAAATTAGAAAATGTAAATACAGATAATGGCACATAGGCGTGGAAAATATTAATGAATTGAAGTCAGAGTATTGAGACTTGAACAAAAACAAAAATGGCATTGGATCAATAGCATTAACGATACACATAAACTTGAAAAACTATAAACAACACTCTGAACACAACTACTGTAAAACGACGCTAACGAACAATTTAAAAGATAACAGCATTTTGAATCCTAATACAAGGCAGAAGTAACAGTCTTCTTTGAGAAGAAAGAAAAAGACGATAATATAATAAGAAATACAAGAAGAAATATAAACCTTAGAAAGAAAGTACAAACAGTCGAACGCAGAATTAAAAATCCTATAACAGGAAACAAACTGACTATGACTTTCTGCTAATAAACTGAATTACATAGTTTTAATGGGATTTATAGTTTTAATAATTAATAACTAAATAAAACAACAACAATTGAACTCAAACAACAGACTCAAAGGACAATCGACTCTAAAGTCAAATAAAAACAGACTCAGAGGACAATCGACTCCAAAGACAAACAAAAAACAGAGTCAAAGGACAATCGACTCTAAAAACGAGAAATCTCCACGACAACTGACTACACGGACAGATTTTTCGTTTTTCTTTTCATATTTGTTCCAAAAAGAAGATAACCATGAAGGAGGATCAGAAGCTAAAAAACAACGAGAGAAGAGGAACCTAAAGCACAAAAATAGGGACAATCGTAAAAAACTTTAATATCAGTTTCGCAAAGATTGATACTCAAATTTATTTACTCCAAAAGACTCCAAAAGACAAATTTACTCATCCTAATGAAACCAAAACATGATGATGGACCAGATTTAAAATTATTAAAGCAAACCTCGAGAAGAAAACAGAAGATTTGCAAACTTTTGTTTAAATGCCTTTTTTTTGGAGACTATATCAGACTTGGACAAACACATTACGGAAATTAAAGGTATATACCCGAACCCCCGCGGGGAAGGGGGGAGGGGGTGTAACATAAATGTTACCATAACGCGGGACTCGGTACGACCCTGCACGAAAGGGTTGCGGGCCGCACACGAGACTGAACGGAATCCCCCGAGGGGACCCGAAGTCCCGAGGAACAGCGCAGCAGTTCCTCAGTCTCTGTTCGTTCGGCTCGTCGTCGACTAGTTTGCCTAACGGCTACCGTGTGAATCCCCCGCGTGTGAAGCACCAGCCCTGTTCACCATCGCTCTCGATCCATCGTCGATTTGTTCACCATCGCACGCAACCAGTCTCCGGAGAAGGAATCTCCACCACTCTTTCGACGGCCCTTTTCAGGACCATCCTGCCGTCCACGACAACACATTTGCGATTGCCAGCTCTCCGTCACGGACCGGCGTTCTCCAAAGTGTAAGTGGCAATAAATGTTCGTTATTTAAATGCCGACTTTCTTTAATGTGTTAACCCTTTTTCTCGGCGTCCTGATTCCACTTTCCCTCCTTGGTAGGCACTCCCGCCATAATTTACGTCTTTATCCTTATTACCTGAGATTTCGTTGCCAGTGTCTTTGTTTCTGTAACCTGGACTCTCGTCGCTAGTCTGTCTGTTCCTGCTACTGGGATTCTCGTTGCCAGTTTCTCTAGCCTGGTCGAGAAGTTTATTATTTTCCTGTGGGGCCGATGGCCTTAGTTCTGATGGGCTATCTTTGGGCGGTGGCTTGTTTGTTCCTAAATGCAGTAATAGGTTAGTGGCTGAATCCCAAAGTGCTCCTATAAGATGGAAAGACCATTCAAATAAGTCGTGTAATGCGTTACCGTGTATAAAGGTGTCTGCGATAAATTTGATTAATTTAAGTATTATTATTACTCCAATCAATCCTGCACTTGCAGTGCAGAAACTAGTAAAAATTGTCCAAAACTTTGCCCATGCAGGTTCGGCTATTTTATTTATTGAGTCTTCATCTAAGATGTTTGAAAATGAAAAGCCATGGTTTGTAACTTGTTGTCCCCTTATGCCACGAGCTAGGGTATTTAATATTATTGGTCTTTCTGCTGGGAGCATAATATGGCCACGAAGGTTTTCTAGATCTCTTTGAGAATATATCCCACTGGTAGCTAGAGATTAAGGATTTGTATACTTCCATTTTTCTTTTGTTTCTGGCTTTACTACAATGGGATGTATTGCTGGGACTAAGTTTGGTAGCCTTTGAAACCACTTCTTTCCTAATTGGTGCATGGATGGTAGTAATGGATTACAATCTATTTGGGTGCTTACTGTTGTTAAAACGTGTGTGTGGGGAGTCAAAAAATATGTTTTATTTCCCTTAAGTACGGGGAGTTGTAAGTAACACTCGTTTGTTTTCCTGTGTATTACTTCTACCGGTACGCATTTTACTATATGCACTACTTCGGCTGCTAAAATTGACATATAACCTGGTCCTTTCATTAAATGGAATGCGAAATCGTCAGGTGCCTGAACGGCTAAAGTTAAGGAATGTTTGATAACTTGTTGTTCCAATTGGCAACGTTGTGTCAAAACGCCACGATAGAGTCCTAGTACTTCAGTTTTAATATGTCTCTCTACATAAACAAATTTTGAGTTTACATATGTGAATATGTCCATATTTTGGATAAGAGGTTTTTTATTTTCAAAGAGTGTGTTTCCTGGTCTAGTTTCTAGAATAAGTAACTTCGGGTGCTCTGTTCGAATAAAAATGAAATGACAAACCGCGTCTCTTCCCTTTTCTGCTAATGCAAAGGTTATATCCTCAGTTGTTAGGGAATACAATATTTCCGAATTTTGGGTGCTGTTATCGATTGTTTTGTTCGCCATACCTTCGTATAAGACTTCATATTTTTTAAAGTTGCATACATCGTCTGGTAATGCGTTCCAAAATGTTTGTCCACCTTCTCTATCTATACATTGAGTTTCAGTAAGTGAGCAAGCGACTCCTGACTGCAGGTGTATTTTATTTGTATTTATATTTACTTGAGCATAATGTTCTAATAATGTTATTTTGACTTTAGCTTGAACTACAACGTTATACCAGGTGTCGAAAGGGTCTGAAAACTGGGTACCTGAACAATACCCACTTGGCTGCAAATCACCTGCCAATAGTCAATTGTATGATGTGAGGTTGTATTAAGTGCTCATTTTGATAACTGTGCTGTAGAAGTTATCATGAACGTTCTTGTTAAATGCATTTTCTCACATTCATCCCGAGTAACTTCGTGTATATACTGACTCATACCATTACTTACTGCAGAAGTGTGGGTGTACATACCGCAGTTTAGAATCGTACGATCAATTTCAACTTTACATTGTATAACTCTTTGTAATGTAAATCCACTGATTTGTATAAGTTGTATATGTGTTGGTGTTACATGAATTTGAGGTTTGGGTATGTCACATTCTCCTACCTCTAATAGCGATAATGTTGTAATGTTTAATTGAGAGGACCCACAATCGTATCCTATGAAGCCTTCTATCGGGTTTATCCTCAACAGAACCCAAAGGATCACTAAGAAGCCGCTTATTTTAAATTCCATTATCTGGAAGAGGGGTTTTTTTTAATAATGGTTTTATTAGGAATATTTTATTTTCTAGGTTTTGCTGATAATTTATTATGGTCTTTTATCAGAGTTCAATGATAAATGTTATATTCTAATAAGTCTGCTAAAAGCTGTTGGTTTGAATACCGAAGACTTAAAATTAAATTATGAAATGCCAATGGTCCTCGTGTCTTTATTGTAAGAATAATATCCCTTATGGTTTCTGGTTCCATTATATTTATTCCCCATGTAGGAATGTTGCAATCGTCCCTGTTGTAAATCCTTGTTATAAACAAGTATGGCCATAATGCAAGTATATCCACATTGTCTACGAGCAAATCGATGTATTTGTCGATCTTCTGTCGGTGAGCGTAGTCCATTCTCGAAATCCCCTTTTTTCTGGAAGTAGGTTAATATTTTTCTTATTGTTTGTCGTTGATTGGTATTCTGGATAGTTTAAGTCTATTGATATGGACTATTTTTGTTTTATTTTTTTATATTTATTTTTAAATTGCCTTTTCCTAACACCTCTAAAACTTCATATGGTCCTGAATATTGATTTGCAAATTTGCGTATTTCTCCACCTTCTAATAAGAAAACATTATGTCCTGCCTTAAAATTTTGTGGATTAGCTTTTTTGTCATAGTAGATTTTTTATTTCTCTTTTGCATATATTAAGTTATTGCTGGCTATTTCGCGCATTTCATGTAGGCCTGTTATTAATTTTGTCAAGTAATGATCATATGTTTCTAGTTTTTCATGTTCCAATGGAGGTTCGCTTGAAGGAAGACGCGCTAGTTTTCCGTAAACTAGTTCATACGGAGTACACTTTGTTCCTTCATGTACGCTTGTATTGTATGAAAATGTAGCAAGCTCTAGCCAATCATCCCATTCAGCATTCTTGCTTACAAACTGTTTTAAATATTCCCCTAAAACGTGATGTAACCTTTCAATGGATTCGTTAGATTGAGGGTGAAAAGCTGTGGTCTTAAATTGCCTAATTCGGAATCTTTTAGCTAATCGTTTCATTAAATTACTCAAAAAATTTGTACCCTGGTCTGTTAGAACTCCTTTAGGTGATCCAAATAAACATATGAATTTTTTCACAAATGAATCAGCTATCGTACTTGCTTGATGGTTCTGCAGTGCTATTGCTAGTGAATATTTTGTAAAGTTATCTTGTATAGTCAGTATATATTCGTTGCCCATTTTTGTTACTGGAAGGGGACCTACGATGTCCATGGCTATTTTTTCGAACGCGGTTCCTGGGGTGTCCGTTATCACCATTGGGTTTTTTGTTTTAACCCGGACCAATTTTTTTAGCTAGCACTGTAAGCATACTTGGACATGCTTCTGGATGTCAATCTTCATGTTTTCCCAAAAATAATTTTGACGTATACTATTATAAGTTTTCGTAATTCCCTTGTGTCCGCCTATTGCAGAAGAATGAGCTTCTTCAATTAATTCAATACGTTGATCTTTTGTGGGATATTGTGTGATACCCATACATATTATAATTTTTGTAGATGATTCAGCAAAGGTTGTATCAAGTGTTGTTAAAATTTCATCACAAAGTATGTGATTAACTTGAGCAGTTTTAGCTACACTAATTGTTTTCAAATTTAATTTGTTTGCTAATGAATGCAATGAAAATATTGTTAACTTTATACTTTCGAAGGTTTCGCTTAAATTCCCGTCTTCAATAGGCCGACCTATGTGGTATTGTTGACCCTTTTTAATATATTTTGCGACTCCTCTTTGAAGGATCAGAAATTTGGGTAATTTTTCTCTATTTGCTAAAGCTTTTGAACCGTTATCACGAGGGTTTCCGTCAACTGAAATAAAATATGTCTAATTGTCTTTCCGCATTGGTAGCTACGTTCTTTCCTGTAATATTTCGTTTAACTGGTAAAGTATGAGGTGGAGGGGGTTCGGGTGGGGGCTGTGGTAGAGATAAATTTCCATCCTCTGGAACTTTCTGTTTTTCAGCTTTCTTCATTTCATATTTGTTGACTGGTTTTGGTTCCTTTTCATTAGGGATTGTTCCATCTGCTTCATCTAGAGGACCTTTGGCCTCAAACAAATTTTCAAATTCTTCTTCTTGTGAATCATTGGAGCTTTCATCTCCTGTTGATAAGTATTCTAATTCTTCTTTTTTCTCCTCTGAACATTTTGGCTTATTTTTCTTAATATGTTTGTTTTTCTGAGATTCCTCTGTTGGAATATAAATTGGATCAAAGAGGATTCCTTCAAAATCCTCATGGTAAGAACTATCAGAGTCTTCAAGACTTGAGTTTCCTGACAGATTTTCCTCATCTGGATCTGATTTATTATAAAATTTTTGCTTCTTTTTACCTTTTTTCTCCTTATTTTTCTTTACCTTTATGGGTCTACCCCGCTTTCCTTTTTTGGGAGGAGACAACTTTTTACTTTCAACTTCAATGATAGTCTTCCTTGGCCTACCACGTTTTTTTACATGTACATTTTTAGCGGATTTTTCTTCTTCTCCGTCCTCTTCTAGGTCCTTCTCTTTTTCTTTTGCTTCTTCATCTTCGACTTCTTCTTCTTCAGTGGTAGTCTTCCTTGGCCTACCACGTTTTTTTACATGTACATTTTTAGCAGACTGTTCTTCTTTTCCGTCTTCTTCTAGGTCCTTCTCTTCTTCTTTTTCTTCTTCATCTTCGACTTCTTCTTCTATTTTTTGGATAGTAATATTTTTTATTTTATTATTATGATTAATTTTCTCATTCTTGTTCATTTTTTCTTTTTGCATTTGCTTTTTTGATGCTCCCCTAGTTATCATGGCGTTCCATTGCAACGCTGGATTAGTATCGTTGAATGGATTGTTTATAAGGTGATTAATTACATTCGTGAGGTCTTCAATTGATTTCGTAAGATTCACAAACTCCGATGTTTTCTCACGTACAGGCCCAAATTCTGCCTTTTCTTTTTTATTTTCAGGTTTCATGGATTTTATTCCAATGTCTTCTATATTATTACCATATTCAAAAAATTCAGATTTCGTTGATTTCATATAATTTACTATGGTTTCATTTTCAGGATCATCAATGGGGTTCCTAGACAAGGTAGCTGCGTTAACATTAGTCTTACCTGCTTTATATATAATGTCAGTCATACTCGGCTAATTTTAATTAACATCTCGTAACTCTAGAGCATGGGTCTTTTGAATTCTGAAACCACACCAGTGGTTTGTGGTCAGTGACCAAAGTAAATTTTCTTCCATAAAGATAAGGTCTAAATTGTTGTACCCAATGAATGATTGCTAAAGCTTGCTTTTGGTAAGTGTCGTATTTTATCTCTGCATCATTCAAGGTTCGCGAAGTATAATTTACGGGCCTATCCTTTCCTATGATTCCCTGAGATAATATTGCTCATATCGCAAATCCAGAAGCGTCCGTGGTTAAAATAAAAGGCTTAGTGAAATCCGGGCGCTGTAAAACAGGTTCTTCACAAAGTTTTTCCTTTAAAATATCAAATGTATTTTGCTGTTTTTCCGTCGAATTAAACGGGGTGTCCTTTTTTAAAAGCTGTGACAGTGGACTGGCCATTTTCGAAAACCCGTCAATGAAACGTCGATAATATCCAGCTAAACCAAGAAACTGCTTGATATTTTTCTCACTTTTGGGGATGGGGAATTTTCGAACAGCTTCGAGTTTTTTCGGATCTGGGCGTATACCGTCTTTATCAATAATATGACCTAAATAACCTTCTTCAGGCCTCAAGAATTCGCACTTGTCTGGCTGTAGTTTCAAATTAGCAGAACGTAATCGGTCCATGAGGTTATTAAATTTTTTCTCATGTTCATCAAGAGTATCAGCATATAAAACAATATCATGGAGATAAACGAACAATTCTGTTCCTTGTAACCCCGTTAATACTAAGTCCATTAACCGCTGGAATGTAGCTGGGGCATTTTTCAAACCGAATGGCATACGATCAAACTCATAATGCCCGTAGGGGGTGAAAAATGCAGTTTTGTGTGCATCATCCGGATGCATTTTAATTTGATGAAAACCGGAAGCTAAATCAAATACTGAGAAATATTGAGCACCGCCTAGTTGATCAAGAATTTCTGTTATATTCGGCAAAGGATAAGAATCACCTATTGTTTTTTCATTAAGTTTTCTAAAATCCAAAACCATTCTCCATTTTTCGTTTCCGTGAGAATCTAACTTTTTTGGAACTATCCAAACTGGAGTATTGTAGGGAGATAAGGATGGTTTCACTATTCCGTTTTCTAAAAGTTCATTAACATGCCGAGTTATTTCTTCTTTGTGTATAGGGGGAAATCTATACTGCCTTGTCATAATAGGGTCGTCGTCAGTTGTTCGTATGCTATGTTTAAGAACATTGGTTGCTCCCAATTCTTCACCCGGTATATGGAATTGATTAGCGTATTTAGTTATCAGTTTTATTACGTGTGCTGATTCTTCATTATTTAAATGGTCCAACCGTAACAATTTTTTTAATTCTTCTATTCTGTCTTGTCCGGAAATGTTAAAGATTTTGCATAAATGCTCTAGATTCATGTTATCATGATTTAAAAATGTATCCAATAATTCGTCGGTAGGATTATGTTGATTACTTTTAGTTGGTTTGGAAAAGTTTAAATTTTTATAATTTTGACTAAATTTTTCTCTGGATGTTTCTTTTTAATCAAAGTCTTGCAATTCTACTTTAGGAATTTCGATATTAATTGATTGTATTCATGTATTTGCTACCTTTATATAGGCACGAGCTTTATTCTTACTAACAACCGCATTACCTATAAAGATTCCATCACCGACGGATAGTTGAGGTATATAACCAGTTGTTTTTTCTTTATTTATTACTTCAGCAAAAACATTGGTTATTGATCTACCAGGTATTGTAATTTTAATTTTATATGCAATTGCTTTTCTTAGTTTCTTTTTAATTTCTTGATTTTCCAGTACTCCCTTAATTAAATCCGGGTTATTTTTAGTTTGAGAACGAGTTACACGTTGGGTATGTTTATGTTTATATATGTTTACATAAATTAGTGACGTTTTTGCAACTACTCACTTTCTCAAGTCGATTTGAGGCTGAGAGGAATCCTCTCAGGAGTTAGTTCCGTACAAATACAGTAATCCCAAAGTAATAAACTTGTCACACACTGTTTCGATATCAATAAGTTACAGTCTTTCGAAAATGACACACTACAACCTTTGTTTCCAATCGCTGGAATTTACGGACAGGATCTTTTACTTGTAGTAAATGTGACCGTCTTATAGAAGACCGGGGTAAAAACTAACTGAGTCCTGGAGTTTTCTATTGCTTATATATGAATCGTACATAATTTTGGATGCTGCTTTCCCAAATGGGTCCGTCAAAACGTATTCGGTAATTACTCTCGTCGTTCACCTCAACCAGAGGATTTGGTAATGTGTTTGAGGATTCGTCTAGGATTTATTGGTCGGCTGCCGAGAAGCTGCTTCGTCAAACCGTATTCGGTAATTACCTTGTATTGGTTACTGACCTCGGGCACGGGGTTTGATAACGAGTTCTTCGGCAAGGTTTTCCCAAGTCGTAAGAGTAATAAAAATAGCCCGTTACATCTCGTAACACTAGTCAAAAGGGTGCCTTCCCGCCCTAACGAAACGTTGGAAAAGGGGTAGGGGTTTGACCAACATTATTTTTGTGACCAGTCAAAGGGGTGCCTTCCCGCCCCCATCAGACGTTGGAAAAGGGGTAGGGGTTT
>CAKNYM010039967.1:17837-28562 GCA_932195095.1 Andricus curvator
CATCAGACGTTGGAAAAGGGGTAGGGGTTTGACCAACATTATTTTTGGGACTAGTCAGAGGGGTGCCTTCCCGCCGCCACGAGACGTTGGAAAAGGGGTAGGGGTTTGACCAAAATTATTTTTGTGACCAGTCAAAAGGTCTATTTCCTGCTCTCATGAATCGTTACTCGTAATATATCAATAATAATTATTACCTATTATTTACCCATTATTTATAAGTATGACAAAGCCACTCTCGGATTTTTCGCAAAAACGTCTGCGAAACCGTGCCGAGGACTTCCGGAAAAGGAGTTGTATAAGCGGAGCGCCTACTCCACTGCAGCCAGAACAAGCCGACAACAGAGAAAGAGAGGCGAAACTGAGACCAACCTCGAACAGGCATCCAATAGAGGAAGAACGATGTTTTAAGACCCGGAGAAACATCAACATTTAGGTTTCTCCCAAGCCCAAAGATCTGACTGAACTGGATGATGAGGTGATGATGGACTATCATTTGTAGTGTGTACAATGCAGCGAGAACTTTGGCAGATGCAAACCGTAAAACAAAACCAACGGTTGATCATACGACCAAAAGACGAATGCATCAACTGAGCACAAAGATAGGCTGGGCAAGACAGTACGCGTCCCGCAATCAGTGCGTGATTGACTACATAACATCTGGCAGGACTTTCACTGCCAAGGTTCGACAGTTCGCATGCGAACTCCGGATCCGTCATCACACAATCAACAAGTCAAAGCTACTGACCATCAGGCAGTATAATGTTGACAGAATACGAGTACTATCTAACGCTAGGAGAAGTCTAGAGCGGAGAGAGAGGTGGGTCAGAGAAAATCAACAGTTTTTGTCTGACCCATCTCGACTCTTCCAAGACCCTCCAATTACTGTCGACCATCCGCCCAAGCCAGAGGAGGTCGAAGCATTTTCGAGAGAAGTCTACGAAGTCCAAAATCCACTTGAAGAAGGCTCAAACAACATAAACAGCTTCAAGGATCTGTGCAATGCCCTCATAACAGATGAAGAGGAATGCCCACCTATAACTACCCAGGAGGTGAAAAAGGTATTAAGAGGCATGAAAAACTATTCCGCTCCGGGACCAGATGGTATCAAGAACTTTTGGTGGAAGAAGTTTCCTTCAACCCACCAGCATCTGGCCCGAATTTTCACCTCATATCTAAAGTAGGAAGAGCCTATTCCGGAATGGTTGGTGGATGGGCGCACAGTGCTCCTGCCAAAGACGGGCAACTTAGCTGACCCTAAGAATTACAGGCCAATCGCTTGCCTGAACACACCGTATAAGATCTTCACAGCTATCCTAAATGATAGGATTGTTCGGACAATTGGACCTGTGTGGCGAGAGATGTATGAACAGCGTGGCTCAAAGAAAGGCGTAGCAGGATGTCGGGAGAACTTGCTCATCGATAGATGTGTCTGTAAAGACGCAGCATCCTATCAGCGACTTCTATCGAAGATCTGGATTGATCACCGGAAAGCTTTCGATTCAACCTCCCATAGACTTATCATCTGTCTGTTGGAAAGCCTCAAGGTTCATCCACATATCTTGAGGTGCATAGAGAGATTAATGCCGCTTTAGAAAACCAGATTTACTATCTCATCTGGAAAACATCGTGTGATCACTAACAGTATCACCTTACAGAGAGGTGTGTTTCAGGGCGACACCATGAGCCTTCTCCTCTTTTGCCTCACATTATTGCCACTATCTCTCGCACTTCTCCATTCCGAAGGGTACCTCTGCGGCAAATCTGGAAACCGAAAGCATAAGGTCACTCATGTATTTTACATGGATGATCTTAAGATCTATGCTAGAAATCAAGAGAAACTACATCTAGCTCTAAAAATGGTCAAAGAGTACACTCATGAGATTGGAATGGAGTTCGGGTTAGAGAAATGCGCCAAGGTCAATTTGAAGAAAGGAAACTTAATGGCATCCCTGAAGATCCTGAGCTCGTTGACAGAAGCGCTATACGACATCTTTGCGCTGTAGAGACCTATACATACCTGGACATGCCACAGAGCCGCATTCAGGACGTGACATCTATAAAGGATACTCTCCGATGCAGATACAAACGTCTCATCCGACGGATATGGTCTTCCGAACTGTCGGCGAGGAACAAAGTATCTGCAACGAACATGCTTGCCGTCCCCGTAGTACTCTATTCATTTGGAGTAGTTCCATGGACGAAAAACGAGCTCATATCTCACGAATATTGGGTCCCGAAAGGTTATGCACATGAACAAAAGCATGCACCTTAAGTCTTCTGTTCCCGGACTTTACATCTCACGCCGTCAAGGTGGTCGCGGAATACTGAATCTTCAATGTCTTCACAACAGGATTATTCTGAGTACAGCAAATATGGTCGCAAATGGACAAGACTCTCTTCTTAAAATGGTCAGGAAACACGAAGAAGTGGGCAAAGGGGCGTTTCTGTACAAAGCGGAGGAGGAGGCTGCTGAAACACTCGGCCTTTACTTCAATATTAGGGGTGAGCAAAATGCATCAAATCTTATCCATCTTGAATACTCACTCCTGAAGGCCCGGATTAAAAAAGCACAGGAGGAAAACTTCCACGAACAGCTTCTCGACAAGAAGATGCAGGGCATTTCCCACAGAAATGTGGAAGATCAGTGGATGTCGTATGAGCTAACGTTTGCTTTCCTCAGATCACCCGGATTGAAGTCGGGCACGGAGGGCTTCATTTTGGCATGTCAAGGCGGTGTCATTTCCAATCTAGCATACCGTCGCCACATTTTGAGCCAAAACATTCCCGATGATAGCTGCAGAGCGTGTGATGCATAGCCCTAGCATCTAGGACACATACTATCTAGTTGTCCAACTCATGAGGGAACGACCTACATCCAAAGGCACAATGCGACACTAAGAGTACTTTATTACGATCTCTGTCACTTTTATGGCATTAGCCCAAATACCTCTCCGCTAAACGCTCCTAGAGAAATACTCTAACCGAAAATGAGAAGTACGGCATATACTGGAACTTCATATTCTCGACAATTGTTTCTGTTGCGCACTCGAGGCCTGACATAGTTCTCCTTGACTTCGAGAAACGAACCATGCTCGTTATCGAATTTTTGGCACCAGCTGACAAAAACGTCACAGCCAAGGATAAAGAAAAGAAAGAGAGGTATAAAGACCTTATAAAGGAGTTGCGACGTTTATACCCGGAATATTCTATTAAGCTAATCGTCTGGATCCTCGGCGCTCGTGGAGGTGCCAAGGTTTCACTGGTTAATAGCCTGAAAAGCATCCCTGCGTGTCAAGAAAATGCTGAGACACTTGCGGGGAAAATGCAGAAGGCGGTCGTCCTTGGGTCGCTCCGTGTCCTCAGGGTGCACGAGACTTTTGCCGGATCATCGTATTGAGTTCGTCGCAGACTATAACCACCTATCTCACGGTCGTGAGACGTGGTTACAGCTGAAATTTTACCGCGATTTCGCTGGGAGCGGGTGCAATTGTTCAGATTAGCACCCGCTCCCGGCGAAATCCTGCAGTTGTCCTTATGACATATATATATATATATAAAATATAAATAAAAAATAAAGTAAATTAAACAAAGAAAATCCAAAAAAGACAATAAAAAACCAGAGATCTCGATTGCCATCAGTAGCCAAGATGGCGTCCTCCCGTCGCAAGTGACAGGTGATGTGCGTGAAACACTCCTTTTTTGTCGACATAACATCTTATATCGGCATAAAAGAATATGCAAACATATTTTGATTCATTGAAAAACGAATAGATTTTAATTATGTACCGTTTTTCTGGCCGTAAGGAAGTCTAAAAGCACCTAAACGATGAGGTAAATACGATCATTCCCATATCGTGAGAGACCCATATCTGACACATCCTACTGAGAAAAATAATATTAATTTCAAACTTTTGCCTTATCAAATCCCTTCATTTATAGTTTAATTCAACATTGCAATAGTTTGTTGCCGAAAAAAAAAATTTCCAGCCTGAACAAGGGTGACGCCCCTATTCTGCAATTGCACGAATGATAAATATATTGATAACTTGTTCTTAAGTCTAAATTATAATTTTTTAGGAAATTCCCTGTTCGAAAATCATGTTGGTAAACATCCTTTTGGGTACGATCTGTTGACATCACATTATTGAAATGGATACCATTTGACAATGAAAAAAAGAAGTTCGTGCCAAAATGCACGCCCGAACCGCATGCTGATGAAAAAAAAACGATTTTTTTTTATAACTTAATACGAAGCAAAGCGGGCGCACCGGAAGATTGACCAGAATATCCTATTCCGATCGTTGGTCAATCAGGTTAGTCTACAAAAATATTAACTGCATGTTTTTCCCCTCGTTGCAAATATTTATTTTATTACAAAAGATGAAACAAAATATTTAATTATATAATTCGGAGTTTTTTTTTTGGTTAAGAATTAATTTTTTTCACTGAAAATGTAACTATTCCATTTTTATTTAAAATTGATGTTTTAAATTGAAAACTTATCTTTTCTGGTTGAAAATTCACGTCTTTTGTTGGAAATTCGTCCGTCTAGTAGAAAGTTAGTCTTCTTGGTTGAAAATTCATCCACTTTTGGTTAAAAGTGCAACTGCTTGGTTGAAAATTAATCTGCTTTGGTTCAGGATTCAACTATTTTGTTGAAAATTCGTCTTCTTCGGTTAAATTTAACTGTTTATGTTTTAACATTAAAATTTCTTTTTGTTGAAGTATGAAATATTACATATTCCGTTACTTGGAAAACTACTTGGAAGAAAAATTAAACTGTTTGGTTTAAAAATTAAGCTAATAATTTTAAAATTAAATTTTGTTCTGAAATCTCGTGTTTTTTTGGTTAAAAATAAATAGTTTTATCTGAAAATGTAGCTATTTCATTTTTGGTTAAGAACTTTTCCTTTAGAAGTTGAAAATTGAACTGTTTAAAAGAAAATTCATGTTTTCTGTTAAAAAATTGACTTTTTTATTTAAACTCAACTGGTTGAAAATTCGCTTTTTTGTTGTTAAAAATTAGTTTTTTTCTCATTTAAAATTTAACTGTTCCATTTTTAGTATAAAACTTATATTTTTCAGTCAAAGCTTCAACTATTTTGTTGAGAATTCATGTATTTTGTTTAAAAATTCGTCTCTTGGTACAAAATTAATTTTCTTGGTTGGAAATTCATCTTTGTTTATTGAAAATTCAGCTGTTTGATAAAAAACTGAACTATTTTTTTGAAAATTTAATTATTTGTTTGAAAATTAGTTGTTTTTCTTTGTTTGGGAATTATTTATTTTTCATTAAAAATGTAAATGTTTCATTTTTGGTTGGAAACTGATGTTTTAAATTGAAAATTTATCTTTTCGGGTTCAAAATTTATGTCTTGTTGAAAATTTGTCGTGTTTGTAGAAAAGTAGGCTTCTTAGTTGAAAATTCATCCATTTTGGTTAAAAATGAAACTGCTTGGTTCAATAGTAACCTGTTTTGGTTGTGGATTCAACTATTTAATTGAAAATTCGTCTTTCTTGGTGAAATTCAACTGTTTCTGTTTTAAAATAAAAATCCTTTCTTTTGAAATAAATATTAACTATTAAATTTTTCGTTACGAATTTTTTGTTGTTGTTGAAAAATCAACCACTTGGGTACAAAATTGAACTGTTTGGTTTAAAACTAAACTAATAATTTGAAAATCGAATTATTTTATTGAAATCTCGTATTTCTTTATTTAAAAATTAACTGTTTTATCTGAAATTGTAGCTAGTCCATTTTCTGTTAAAAATGTTTCCTTTATAAGCTAAAAATTGAACTATTTGATAGAAAATTCATGTATTCAGTTAAAAATTCGACTTTTTGAGTTGAATTTAACTGGTTGAAAATTCGTTTTTTTGTTCTATTTCTAGCAGAAAACTTATATTTTATACTTAAAAATTCAACTATTTTGTTACATTCGTCGTTTTTTTGGCCGATTTTTTCTTTTATGATTTTATGGTTCTTTTTTCTTTCATGACTTTTCGGTTTGAAATTGCAGCTACTGACTTTTGTTGTGTCGATAATGTTGTCTTTAATGTATCGATAAGGATTTAAATTTTTATTTTTTGATCAGAGAAGTATGACGTGTTACAAAACCTTTGCGACTCCCTTCACATGTGACACTTTGTGACGTTAGGGCAGAACCCCTTCCCCTTTAGAGTGTCACGTGTTATGTAGATGTAATATAAATAATATCTAATATAATTTTTTGTAATTCTTTTATGTTTAAACTATACTTGAATGTCCCATTTTCCCCACAGATACATACGATCAAGGTGTTGAGCGCTTAAATATATTAACGATTAAGAAGTTCGCATATACGGCTGAAGCTGATATAGATGCAGAAGAAAAAATGCAAAGAATTGAGAGTGCAATTAAATAAACGGTGGTATGGAAAGCATACTAGATGTGCCAATACTAGCCGATGCCAATTTCAGTACTTATGTTCAACCAGTTACTGATTCACTGGCTTTGATAATAATATTTAAAGGGTTCTAAACTGTAATTTTGCCAAATTAATTTCAAATAATATAGTTCAACCTATTTATTTATATGTGTTAATTATTTATGTTTTCAAATATCCCTTAATTTAAAACATGGATTTGAACCGGAAATTGATCGGGGACCGATCGGGGCGTGCGTTTCATGACGGATCCGACCCGGACCGGGGCCACGGCAAAATTCCTGCACGGGTGAGGTTGAAAAATATTGAAAGTGTCCCTTTTTTCTTTTGTTAAAGAAAAACCTACCTCTAGGAGAAAATGAATTTATTTGTGACCTATGAGGAAGCGATGTGTTTATATAATTACCACAAATAAATACACCCATAGTGAATACACTCACAGTATTTCGCAGCGTTATTTATTTCAGAGTGAACAATATATACCATGGTAACTGCAGGTATAAATAAAATCTAAAATTCAAAAGTTTTTAAGCCTCTTAAACTCCGCTGTAAACGTTTGAAGTGTTATGAAAAGACTGGAGTTCTACGACAGAAAACATTTAATTCAAATTTTGGGCAATTAGCAGAATATTTGAGAGGCAAAACTTAAATTTTGAATTACCTCATAAGGAAGAAAATCCTACTATTTGCCTTGATTCTGCCTGCTATAGCGCCAAGTATACTGCTGAAATCCTCTCTATAAGTCTTCGAGGCAGTTGATTTAGGGTTCATATTATATACAGTGCCTTAGGTCTTTTGGCAGTCAAGAAGAAACATGTCTGTCTATGATTCGATAGGGACGCATTCGATGATACATACCATCCCTGGAACATTTCACTAATGCACTTACCGAACATAAGGTCAAATAAATTATCTCGTAATATCTAGACGTCACGAAGGTAGGTGTATCACCCCGATTGAATAAATTTAAGTCAGTATTTAAAAGGTAATCTACTAATAACTCACCCCTGTGTTTGGTGTTCTTACTACCCCAAGTCGAATGATATGCGTTAGCATCACACCCGATGAGCAATGGCCATCCTTTAACACGGCAGTAGTCCACCAGATTTCTTTACTCATCAGATGGTGGTGGGTTCTGGGAGTCAAATGGTAGGTACGGTGAGCAAAAGCCATAGGTTGGCACCTGCCTCCTAAATGGTACTTAAACTTTATTGTCACCAAGTCTCGAGAACAGAACCATGAACACGCTTAGATGTTACTTCATATCTAAACTCCACGCTTGAAACGCGACACTGAAATACAGAAATAAAAATGCAGAGTATATGACCTACCATAAGAAATGCTTTATTTCATTAGATGTCTTCTTACTCATGCAATTCGATTGACTTTGAATATTTTTTTATTTTAATTTTAAACATTATATCACCCTCTTGGTCTTGATGTTCTAGAAGGTTCTACATTATAATCAACATGTCTGAGATATAATGTTTTGCAAAATAAGAATGTGATGCGTCATTAAAATCATGAATAACCTGAAGGTTATTTACGCAAAATTAGAAAATATGCTCAATATTGACGAATTATTCACTCTGTTTATCTACCAATATCTCTCTCTCTCTTTAACCTTAGGCACTGAGCTCAGATTTGAGTTGTGCTACGCGCGAGGGCTGTTAAACTAGCTCGCTTCCCTGAACATTGAATCAGCGATGGGAGATCGGTGCATACGCTCATTAATAATTTTTGTAGCTAATGCAGTATATTCATAATAATTATTTTCAAATTCAGTAGGTTTTGTCTCACGGGTTGGTCCTGGAGCCAATAATTCAAGGTCAATTTGCGCTTGATCTTTTTTAAACGAAGCTGAACTTCCTCTACACCCATTGCATCTCGTGTTTCATCACCTAAACATCGTTCTAAAAAGGATTTAAATTAAGTTACTCGAGTTTTACAATTAGTGCGAGTTTGTCGAAAACGTTTAACTTCGTTAGAACTCATGATAAATTAAAATACATACAATTAATGACAAGTATAAAACAACAATGCCTTTATTACGATAAGCTTACTTCACTCGTACTGTTGAGTCACGTCTCTGGAATGTGAATAGAACTTTCTCGAAGAGCTTGTCCTCAATCAACGTTGTTGAATATCCATAAAATTCTCTTGTAGAATTTTCTCAAGGTAGCTTTTTCTTCATGTACATTTTCTCAAGCCTTGGTCATTATTTCGGGATGAAACTTTTATGATGATTATTATCATTGCGGCTGCAACGACCTCACAATTTCCAGGCTTCGTTAGAAATTTTTCTGCCTAAGTGCAAGGCAAAAAATTGAATATTGATTTTGACGAGGCAATATATTTGAACCTGCTTCTTCTCTGTTTTTCAAGTTCTAAGCAGCACTTTATAGTACACCGTTCTAAGTAGCACATTACCGATTTTCAATTAAAGTTGATGGCTTTTGGCACATCAAGTTTTTCGATAATCTTGACAAAGTCAAGCCACTTCTGACAAAATCACAGAAAAATTATGTTCAATTTCAGACAATTATCTGGTTAGAAGCGACCATGTCGACGCACTTATGTCTAAAAATGTGAAGATTGTTCTCTTGGTGGAAATGTGAGGAATCAAAATGATAACCGCATGAAACTTTTTTTCTTAAGATAATGTATTAAATATTCTCATTTGCATTTGAAAACTTGGAACAAACAAAATTCACTCTAGTTTTTCAATCATAAATTTTTGTTTGAAATACCCCAAAATTATACATTTTAATCAAAAACGGACGACAGTAAGCATTAAAATGAGTTTCAAAAAAATATAAAGGAATTTCAGTCTTCTGCAAAGCTAATCTTTTTGCATTATTAAAATTTCGTAGTTCAAAATTATGTTTTTTCGCTCAATTCTAATAATTATAATGAAAATAAGGTTTCTGTGTAATGATAAATAGAGTCGGATAAAGTTCCGAAAATGCCGGACCTCCAATTATTTGAGACTACGTACACTTATGTATTCTGAAGCGCTCTTTACACATATGATAGTGAAAATTAACGAAAATTTGATTTTCATGGGGAAAACCATAAAAAACGTATAAAATCATGGTTTTTCCGTTTATTTCTGTAAATAATGGAAACTTGAGAAAATATTTCAGACAAAAGTTGTAGATCTCATCAAAATGCACATTTTATTATATATATTAGCCTATGAGTAACAGTTTTCAGTATATTTGAACTTGAACATGGAAAATCACAAACATTTCATATTTCTTAAAGTATTACTGTTACCTATTACAGGGGTGCCTTCCTGCACCCCATTATAGGTCAAATAGGTTCCCCTTTCGACCGTCTCAGGGGCGGGGGGGGGGGCGTGAAGGCACTCCTGTGACTGGTCACAGAAATAGTCTAGATCACATAGGTTGCCCTTTTCCAACGTTTCATCGGGTGCAGGAAGACACCCTGTGATAGGTAACAGTAATATACTTTAAAAAATCCGCCCGCTTCGCGGCAACATTCTCATAGCGCGCTTCGCGCGCGGCTCGCTTCGCTCGCAAGTTTCAGCGCGCCTAGGGCGCGCACCTGTTGGATCTCGCGCTTCGCGCTCGATTATATGTTTATCTCGCGCTTCGCGCTCGATAATGTATTCACCTCGCGCTGCGCGCTCGGACACATTTGTCGTCTAGGTTTTCACACTTCGTGTCCTCGCTAGTGCACGCTTCGCGGGCTAATACTCTGTTAAAGCTTCATCGTTATGACCTGCTTTTGGTTTAATTATGTCAGTTTTACATAAAAAGATGAACTAATTTACTTAAGGTTCTATCGACCTTAAGGAACACATTCTCATCACGACACTCGCGCTTCGCGCTCGATATTTCGTTTGATCATCATGTGAACCTCGCGCTTCACGCTCGTTTCTGTTCATCGTATAATAGAAACCCAAAAGTTCGCCACGACCATATGTTATGTTCAATCTTCTTCAGATAAAAATGACTAAAGTTGTATTTGATTTAAAATGAAGAAGGTAATTCCTTTACTTTAGCGTATATTTCCGTATCTTTATAATAAATCCTACAATCAGAAAGATTTTTTTCCAACTATCTGAAAAGGGGAGAAAAAAAGTATTTAAGTCGTTTTTGGAACATATATCTTGCTTTTTCATTCATAATCAAACCGACCCCTTGACTACCATGTGATTCCCTATCTACTCCTAACCATATTTCAAAACCGCTTTTCAACACCCCATTTTCTATGTTTCTACTTTTGCATCCCTTTTTCTTTGTCTCAGGTACACATAAAATATCTAGTTTCC
>CAKNYM010039968.1:0-12593 GCA_932195095.1 Andricus curvator
GAATTCAAAATGCCTAAAATAAATTAAATTAAATATAATAGTTTCTTTCATAACTATGAGTTAGAGAAACGTCGAGATCCAAATGATGAGTGCCTACAGATAGACAGATGCAATTACTAATACAGTATTAAAACATTCTTTAGCTAAATAGAAAATACTAATAAATATGTATTTCACGGTAGAGGTATCGATTTTGCAATCGTCAAAACAACATACATACCATAACCTATAGACATAACTACCAAAACGAGTGATTCTTTAACATGCAATTTTTATGTAAAAAAATTAACCCATATGTATATTAATATTGTATAAATAATTCCTGCTAAAGCTGTAAATAAATGGTTTATTTCGCTTTCAAATTGCTAAAAAAATGACTGAAAAACAATTTCATTTTCTGCACGAAGACTGGGCCAAACTGGCACGATTACTCGTACACCACAAAATTTTTTGAATATGTTAAGGAAACGAACACTCTTAACGTCACGATTACTGCGAAATTTACATTAAATTAGCAAAATTTCTTTCATAAAATGAAATCATCATACAAATGTAATAAAAGGACGTTATACTTTTTAGGTTATGAACCTTGATGCCTAAGGTACAGAAACAGAACGTAACAGAATAAGATTATATTATTATGCTGCAAATACATATTATAAATGTTACACTCACCTTGTTACGCTAATCCAATTTTAAAGATTTATTTAATTTTTGATGTTAAGGTTTTTTTATATCTCACTATATAACACTATATAACTGTCTTTTCTAAAACACGCTGAAACCAATCGAGATTTTTCGTTGATTCTATCCACCATTTTATTCCATAATTCCATTAAAAGTCGAAATCGCCCGAGCTACTGCGAATAGTACGAATGCGCCCGGTCTTGTTCCGCGCGAACATTTGAAATGCTAGAAATGCTGCATTATTAATTGAAATACCAAACTTTGGAATTTTTTATTCGATGTAATATAAATATACATTTATAGCAATTATACAATTACAAAATACTTTCCTTTGGACGAATTCAAATCCATATTGCAGCTTGGAAATATTACTAATTCATTAGCACTTTATTCACTAACGAATTAGTCAAAATTTTCACTAATTGTATTTAGTAAGAAAAGATTACTAATTCCTAACTAGTATTTTAGTGAAAAGCTTAAATATCACTATTTCACTAGTCAAATGTTAAATTACTATTTCAATTAGTAAAAATTTCACTAATTCAGATTTAGAGAGTGCACTGGTAATCGTCACTGCATTAGTTATCGTCAGATGGCCCAGTATTTTTCGCATAACAAGACTCGCTCTTGCCGCGTATGATAAAAAATGTGATTTTAGGTCAGTTTAAATATCCTTTTAACAAATTAGTATACTTTTCTCATTTTAATACTTGGTTACGTGCCTGACTATAACTAACGCATTTGCATAATTTGAATTTTTATCGTGAATAAAAATTGACTCCAATCAAATATCATACGAAGCGATCAAAATTGAGTTTTTCTATATCTACACTGTAAAAAAAGCTTTGGTGATATTTACAATCAGCTAGTAATTATACGTGCAATGTATTTTTAAATTACAGTGTATAACCTGATTAATTTACGATACTACAGTACTTATTTGCAATCTAGTGTGATTTTACTTGAGGTAACAATGTGAAAATAGAACGAAGGTTGTTCTATTTGCAGTCGACTGTAAAATTACTACGTCCGATGATGGAAATTATTTGATCGGCGTGGGACATAGTAAGTTTACGTAAGGTGATAAATTTACTTGGGACTTTAAGTCTACGAAAGTATATGTAAATCTTGACGAAGAGTGCTTTTCTATGGAGAGGGAGTAAGTCCGCAAGGTCGAACGCCGCAGAATAATGTGCAGGACGTAAATTTCGACCATTCGGGACTAGCGAGTGTAATTCGTGCCAAACGATGAGTTCTGGAGACGCCCGAACGGCCTCTTACCAATGGGTGCGCATTTCGTTCGTTTGCATTCTTGTTTACGTTGTTTTGCACGTTATGTCGCTTTGATTTATAAAGTTTGAGACTGTCAAGTGGTTACATTCCGTTTTCTCCCTTAAATACAGAAAATAGCTCTAAAATATTGTCACCTCTGTGAACAGTTGTGAATAGTAGCAAGCTGACCACAGGTTAGAGAAAACCTGAAAATCAGATTAAAGTCAGGGAAATTTGTCAATCAGGAATCATTATGAATAATTCAGAGATAACAAAAATATTGAAATTTGAATAACCGAAAAGTTTTTGGCGAACTAAACCTCGAAATATGTTTTCGATTATAAAAGCTGAACATAAAATTCAACGAGATTTCGGACAGTGGCTCATCTGATAATTTTTGTGATGATTTACGACCCGTATGTAATTTCACGGTCGACGACGGAAAGTTTACGTCCTGCATGTATTTCTTTACGGCGGACGCATGTTAAGAAGAAAAGTATGTATTTTTACAGAATTCTGCTTATTTACTATGTGCCAAACCGATCGAATTATTTCCATCGTCGCAGGATGTAAATTCACACCAACTTTTTTTACAGTGTACTTTAATCGGTTAAGCCCTTTGTGGAAATAAGAATTGTGTTTTAAATACAATTGTAAGCATTTTTAATTTCCAATAAATCCTCATTTTTAATGCATTTGCTCCATCAGAAAATACATGAGCAGTGGAATCCGCATCATCAGTCCAGGTAGAAAGTTGGAAAGCTAAATGGAATCTATTCACTACCTCCCTTGCAGCTTTTCCTACTGCCCCCAGTCTTGATTGTCCGGCTTTTAAAGTTTTTAGGACGTGATCTGCAACGTTTTTTTATCAATTCATGCTCGTTATGAGTGGAATTTGGTTCATTTTTTAATCCTTGAGGTACAATATTGTTCCACATCAAAGGAGTCGCCATATAAGAACCTCGCTCGACAGAACTTGGAGAGCTTGGATTAGGAGGCAAAATGTTGACGGTATATTGATTGCCTGTGAATTTAATTAATGAAATAAACATTCAAGATTGAAAAAATGTGTAATTATCATTAGTTGCAGTTTATTTTCATATTGTCTATGAAATAGTTACCTTCAACAACTGAAGTTGACGAAGCAATGGCAAGAGCAAATCTTTTTGGTATCGGTTCCCACTCCTCATCATCCACCAGTATCATCAGCTTCAATTTCCCTTTTTTCTGCCTTGTATTATCTTCAGCTAGTTCTTCAAAGGTTGGAAAGTCATCGACTTCGGCACCATCTTCTTCAAGACAAGTCTGTAAATGAAAATAGTGAACGTTAAAACGTAGAAATGTAAGCAAATTTTCTAACGAGTAATAAATAGTCAAACAGTAACCTTGCACAAAGAGTCTGATGAAAGATGCAAGCGATTGCGGGCTTCAGAGATGACTTCGTCCAAATCACTGCCCCTTATAACACTCCTCTTTACACCACCTAGGTTCGTGATTTTGAAAAGCATTTTTTAGCTTCAAAAAAACAGTAAAGAATCTTTAAGTTTTCAGTAGGGTTGAAAACTTTAAATATTTTTAATCGGAAAGAAAAAGCTTATTCTGAAACAATGGTATATTATTATTTTCGGATAAATGATTTAAGAACAGTGGGGTACTCATTGTACATAGTTATACTGCTCATACCTTAATTGTTATTGATGTGTTGGAGGTAAACTTCCTTTTCTGTGTGCACACTGCGAGTATTAGCACACTGGACTTGCAACCAGCCCATATTTCAGTTTCACATAGGAAACAGTGCCATGATGTTTTGGGCGTAGTGGCGTATAGGGGAATAGCTTTTTCCATACACAAATGTAATCATTGATAATCGTTTTCAAATATAACACGTAAGATTTACGAATTTGAGGAGCGCATATTATTTCTATGATTTCCGTTACTTTCATTAGACATATCCAAACTTCATCAAAGGTATCAATTTTTTCACCTACCAAAAGAGGAAATAGTTGAGGTAGTGTTAAAATTTGCCACGTACCACCAACAATTCTTTTACATTTATCGAGTATAAGAGCGGGTTTATCTCGTGAATTGGTAGAAGAATATAAAAAATTTTCAATTGCAGAGTTTAAAAATGAATAAGTACCTAATAAAACCTTGCGAAACAAAATGATGTAATATCAGAGGCAAATCGTATGTAATTACTCCTTCCAGCAAATCGTGACCAAGACAAGGTGGTAATCCAGGATGGCAAACGTGGAAGCCTTTTAGATTATTGAAAAGAGAGTTAAATTCAACGCCCTGGCAATGATTTGCTTTTCCCTTATTTTCCAAGGACTGTTTATATGACTGAACTGTTCTTCGCTCATATTCAACAGGAAAAGTATGACCGCTATTTGATTCAATTTCAAATTTCAGAATTTTAAATTAGATTAAAATCAAATTCAAAATCAATTCAATTTCATCACTACTGTCGCTTACTTCTTCTTCTGAACTGCCTGAATCCTCCTCAGAACTACTCGCCTCCTCATCTGAGCTAAATTCGTCTTTGTGTGAACTGCTTTCAACCACGTGAGAATTGGTTTCATTATCGTCTAAGCTACATAACTCCTCTTCTGAACTGTATTCAACTTCATTTAAACTACTTTCTGCTTCTTCTACATTACTATATGTGACGCGATCTGAAGAAAGACCCCTAAGCGGCCAAAAATCGACTTTCTGATTTTTAATGTTTTTCGTAGATTAGAACTTGCTCTTTAAGATGGTATAGTTAAAAAAATTACATAATTAATAATTTATTCAGTACAAGCGAGTAAACATTGTCGTTATATGTCGTTCTATCGGCCCGTCGCCACTTCTCCTGCTTCTCCTCTAAAATTTACGTTTGGCCGCTTAAGGGTCTTTCTTCAGATCGCGTCACATATTCATTTCCGGAATATTCAGCTACTGAATACTTCTTTGTTGACTTCAAAGCATTTTCTACTTTTCTGTTCGGACAAAATTCGTCTCGCGTAATCAAACAATACCTACAAAAGTAGATTGATTTGCTCACGTTTTTTACAAATCCGCCTAAAGATTGACTTCCTAAATTATCACCAGTTACGAAAACAACAGTCCCTTTTAAGAACTTCTTTGGAAACACTTCAACTCCTACTTTTTCTATTATGTCTATGTCATTAATGATTCTGCCGTATACCCTAGGTGCGGATCCAGAGGGGGGGGGGGCGCACGGCGGCTTGGCTCCCCCCAAAAGCCCAGACTCGAATGTTTCAAATAAGATAATTGAAGTTTACTATCCCAGCAAAAAGAAACTAATTCGTGAGGATTGCGGCGAATTAACATGTTTAAATTCGCCCGAGTCTCGAACCAGCGATCCCAAGTGTAACCCAGCTAACACAGTTACTAGTCCGAATAGTCACATAATTGTAACAAGATTAAAAAAACCAGTCACTGGTGACTTCCATGCTGGTCACCCAGTGACAATATATTTCCCACTCAAAGTAGTAACAAATTACAAGCGAAGCAGGTAACATTATCCCGCCATTGTAATCACATGCTTGTAACAAAGTGATGTTTGGAAACGCAACGTGCAATGACAGCTTAACCTCAAAATATACATCGTTTCGGAATTATAATTATGAATATTTTTGCCAAAATGTTGGAAAGGAACATAATTAAACGATAAATAAGTTCCAGAAAAGGCAGATAATATGTGAACAAAGCTTTTATAAAAAAACAGATATTTATCAGCTGAACCCTTACGAAAAAGAAATTACATTATAGAGGTTAGACCCAAAATGTATATGTATAAATGAAGATCGCTGCCGGCTGTTACCGCCATGTTACTAGTCTGACAGGGAACGGTTGCAAACAAGCCTCCCTAGTAAACTACGGCGATTATGCCGTTACCTGCTAGGAGACTGAGATACAAGTAACAATTCCTCTGATAACATTTGATCATTCAGGAACCTTTCAGGATGGTAACAGGTTAGCTGGGAAGTCCAGAGGACAACACTGAGCTACGGGAATCACTATATATTTACAAAGATCCTAGATGCCCCTGCGCGCTAGTTATTACACCTGAAGAATTCGATTGAATAGGCCAGTTTTTAACTGTATTCCCGCTGGCGAATTCTGGTGAATTGGAGCTTGGCTTAAAATCTCGCGGATTAAAATGAATTGGCCGACACTGGAATTAATTCGTGTTGGCACTTTCAAATGAATAAGGTCCCCTAAATTATTTCGCTGAATTCAGTCGAATGGGATATTTGAAGACTATGTTACTCTTCACGAATTCACATACATAAAAAGCAAAGAAATTGCCATCACGATTACTGGGACTAAGGTCACGATTGCTGGGATGTTTACCTTAACTGCATAAATTAAAAAATGGAAAAATTAGTTCAATTTAAAAAAAAAACTAAAACGTAAACTTCACAAATTTCACAGAAAAAACAAAGTGTGGATCTAACGCTAATTTCAGTGAACCATTTCCCTGCAACAAAAATTAGTCTTGGTAGTGTGAATGGCACCACTACAATAGGCGATAGTTTCATACTCCAACTCCGAGCGAGATGGAACCCCATCTTAAAATTAGGTGCAACAAAATTTCTCCCAGATTTTTACTGTGTTAATTAAAGGACTTCAATGTCAGAATTATTGAACTATATATTATTTTAATTGTTTCTTTGAAGAAAAATTGTTAAGCTACCAATCACGAAATACGTATTGTCATTCGAGAAGCATGATTATATTCTGAAATATCATAACTCAGGGTGGCCGCTGGACCCGGAAACCAGGAGATGATCAGAATTTTTTGAGAGCGGGAAATGACAGTGGATTTTTGTTTTACCGGTATGTTTACAAGCTTTTCAATTAAAAATCTATCCAATCACTTGAAGTATCACAAATTTCATGTCACAAGATATATAATGCAATTTAAAATAAGTTTCATTCTAACTTTTTTTTAATGCTAAGTTGAGTTGTTAACTTTTTCAATTATGAAATCATTCAGTTTACAATGTGAAATTCTACAATATTTTACGATCAAAATTTTCCATTTCACATCTTCATTTTTAAGGGTACATTTTCAATTAAAAGAATGTTAACAGGCGGTTTTGAAGACTTACACAATATAAGATTAATATCTTTTGAAACCGAAATTTTTTGGAAAAAAAAGGTTTTATGTTGATCAACCGTAAATATAAGAGTCAAAATATCTCAAGTGTGCCACTTTTAAATCGATACTTCTATTTTCAGTCAATTTATACAGTTTTCGATTTGTTTTTATATCAAAATAACTCCCCTAAAATATTTTTGCAACAAATTTATTTTTTTAAAGTTATTAATAATCAAAGTTCTTGATCATTTTTTTCAAAAATTGATTACTCGCGAACGGTTCATCGAAATTTAATAATTGAGTTATGAAAATTTTTGTTACGAAGTGTACTTTAGGCTAAAAAATTGTTCGGTAGTAAAAAACATTTTTTCATTGTTTAAATAATCGTTTGTTTTAAACAATTGAAAATTAATTAAACTTCTCCGCCTGTGAAAGGATTCTTCCACGTTCCAATAGATTCTACAATCTCTTCCGAAAATGTTGGTGACAAAAAAAGTTTGTATTTTGCAGTAGTTCAAAAGTTATTGATTTTGTTTGTGACCGCGTTCCGACCTCCAGCGCTGGTCGAGCACGCTCAATTATGTAAACAAGTGCATAGTTTAGGCGTTTATTGGGAGAAAGTAATCGTTTTTCTTTTTTAGTAAATTTAAATTATATGACTGGTAATATTTAGTGATTAGGATTGGTCATTCGATATTATTTGTTTATTTTATAAACAAAAGCATAGTTTGGTCATTTATAGACAGAAAGTAATAGTTTTTCTTTCTAATCGTCTTCAAATTACATAGGTGGTGATGTTTAGTGACGAAGAATTTTCAATCGATATTATTTGTTTATGTTACAAACAAATCTTATAAACAAATGCATAGTTTGACCATTTATAGATAGAAAGTGATCGTTTTTCCTTATAATCCTCTTCAAATTACATAAGTAGCTAATTCTTCTAGAACATCACAAAACATTTCCAGTGATACCATTTCAAGGAAATAATAAAAAAAGATTACCTTCTGTCTACAAATGGCTAAACTATGCATGTGTTCATAAAATGAATAAATAATATCAAATGACAATTCTTCTTCACGAAATATCACCACTTATGTAATTTGAAGACGATTAGAAAGAAAAACGATCACTTTCTATCTATAAATGGTCAAACTATGCATTTGTTTATAAGATTTGTTTATAACATAAACAAATAATATCGATTGACAATGATCGTCACTGAACATCACCATCTATGTAATTTGAAGACGATTAGAAAGAAAAACTATTATTTTCTGTCTATAAATGACCAAACTATGCTTTTGTTTATAAAATAAACAAATAATATCGAATGACCAATCTTAATCACTAAATATTACCAGTCATATAATTTAAATTTACTAAGGAAGAAAAACGACTACTTTCTTCCAATAAACGCCTAAACTATGCATTTGTTTACATAATTGTGCGTGCTCGACCAGTGCTGGAGGTCGGAGCGCGGTCCCAAAAAAATCAATAACATTTGACCTACTGCAAAACACTAACTTTTTTTTTCACCAACATTTTCGGAAGAGATTGTAGAATCTATTGGAATGTGGAAGAATTCTTTCACAGGCGGAGAAGTTTAATTGATTTTCAATTGTTTAAAACGAACGATTATTTAAACAATAAAATTTTTTTTTACTACCGAACAATTTTTTAGCGTAAATTATACTTCGTAACAAAAATTTTCATAACTGAATTATTGAATTTCGATGAACCGTTCGCGAGTAATCAATTTTTGAAAAGAATGATCGTAAATTTTGATTGTTAATAACTTAAAAAAAATGAATTTTTTGCAAAAATATTTTACGGGAGTTATTTTTATATAAAAACGAATCAAAAACTGTATAAATTGATTGAAAATAGAACTATCGATTTAAAAGTGGCACAGTTGAGATATTTTGACTCATAAATTAAATAATGATTTTAAAAATTAAACTGTAGTTCGTGTATTCGCAATTGAATAATAATTGATTGGTTTTATAGGGCGATTATGAATCTGATAAGAATTAACAATTTACAGATTTTGACATTAAAAATTGAACTGTTTCAATTCGAAAGCAATGTTTGACTGATTATTTTAAATGAACAATTATAAATGAAATATACAAACAATAAACAATTTGAAACTGAATTGTTTGAAACAGAAAGCCTTGAATCGTTAAAATTTCGGACAGCTAAACGTTACAATGTTAATTTTAATTGTTCTAATTTAAAAAAATTTATTTGCAAGTGAAAATGTTGAATATTGATGTGTAAATAACAAATAAAAATGTATTCATTTAGAAAAAATTCGAGTAAGTTGACTATATATTTAGAAGTTTTTAAATAGAATTTTTAAGCTTTCAAGGACTTTGAAACGTTTTAAGATAATACCAATATTTTCTTATGCAGTGTCTCGTCGTGCCGAAATTTGGGATGACCAGTGCAATATTTTTCAGAAGCTTGGCTAGTCGTCCCGAATTTTCGGGTGGGGGGCGGGAAGGCACCCCTGTGACTGGCCATAGAAATAATGTTTGTGAAACACCTACCCCTTTTCCAACGTCTCGTGGTGGCGGGAAGGCATCCCTGTGACTGCCCACATAAATAATATTGGTCCAACCCCCCTAATTTTTCGGGACGACTAGACACAGCCATTTTCTTAAGATTCCTGGGAAAGTTTCGAATGATTTTTATTTTGAAAAATTAATTTTAACAGAATATTTAAAAACGGACGCAAATTTTGATGAATAAATAAAAACTTACCAGTTAAAAATTTGGGAAAAATTGATTTTTTTAGTAAAAAAATATAGTTTTAAGAGAATGTTGTAAAAGATTTTACAACAAATTTTGATGTAAAATTACAATTCAATAATTATTTATTTACAACTATTTAAAATTAAAATAATTTAACTTCTAATTTAAAAAGTGTTGAATTTAAAAAAATTGTAATTTTTCAATTTTTAATGTTTCTAGCTTAAAATTGCGTAACATGATATAATTTTGAAAATTTATAAATTTGTTGATTCTTTCTTAAATTTAGAGCATTGAAAATAATAGAGTACATTTATAATTAATACAAATTTTGATTAGTTTAAACGATTACTTCAGACAAATAATTTTTTAAGAACAAGAAAAAGTCTGCCTCAGCCCTGATTTGAACCGGGGATATGAATATCGCAAAGAGTTATACTTGTTGAATAATGATTACACCATGACATGCAAGACGCAGCTTGTAAATATAAAAACATGGTTTTTATTTAAACATTTGTTAATTATCTTTATAAGATTCGTGATTAATATATTGATATAATTTATAATAAACATTCGAAGCGAATAAATAACTTTAAAATCATTATTACCCCCCCCCCCCTTGAGAGTGGATGGGATGGGGAATTATTGGATGGCCCCCCCAAAGCCCTTCTCTGGATCCGCGCCTGTTATACCCTCCCGTGATCGAAATGTTTTTCCCTGCACAGAGCGACAAGCTGAATTGTATTTATGCGTGTTCGCAAATAAGTAGGTAAATTTCCTGAAGTAAAATAAACTGCAACCATTTTATATACTTTACGCGCTGGCCCAATAGGAGTAACAACTTCGAAAGCGTCCTGATACATTATAATATTCAAACATTGGGGATTTTCTTTTATAAACAAATGGACCTTAAAGGCAATTCCATCAGAAAAATCCTTCAGATCATCATTCTGATGGTTGTCAAGCCTATTGATGCTATTTAAATCTATATTTAGTGATTTATCTTTGAAGAGAGCTTTCAGTGTTTCTGCAATAGGTACGTAGTGAAAATGTCTCTCTTTGCCTCTAATGGGCCCCAGCCCCAAATGAATCAATTGTGGCTAAACGTAGGTGAAACTCTTCTTATATAATTTTTTCTTCTATAATCCGACTTTAATTTCAAATTACATTCTGTGAAAGGATCCTGAGAAAATGTAGCTTCAATAACTGTTCCTACTATATCCGGAGAAATGCCTAACGATGCGAGCTGTTCATTTAGTCCCTCTTTTAAAATATCCAAACCCTGAGATTGAATATTATTCAATTCCGTAGAAACCCTGGCGGACCGAACAAACGGAAAGAATACGCTACAGCGTATCCTTATAGTATCCACATCGTATCCTCTTCGTATCATGCAAGAAAAACTCATTGAAAAAGAAAGATTAACATTTCACTTGTTGAAATTCGGATTCTACGTGAAATTTTGAGTTAAAAGGTCACAGAGTAATCGCAATAGTTTTTCTTGCAACATTAAAAACATTAAAAAAATATAATACTTATCAATGACGTGCGCTGAAGGCGACTTCAAACGCATCGCCGTTCAGTAGCAGTCAATAGACGTTATCCGTCGACGATGCGTTTAAAGTCGCCTTCAGCCCACGTTGTCGATAAGTATTATATTTTTTTAAAGTTTTTAATGTTGCAAGAAAAATTATTGCGATTACTCCGTGACCTTTTAACGCAAAATTTCACGTAGAATCCGAAATTCAACAAGTGAAATGTTCATCTTCCTTTTTAAATGAGTTTTTCTTGCATTATACGGAGAGGATACGATGTGGATACTATAAGGATACGCTGTAGCGTATCCGCTCCGTTCGTTCGGTCCGCCAGGGAAGGTGCTGAACAGTCGAAGCTGGAACTAGAAATTGTGATTCCAATTTTAAATAAAGTTGCATTACATTCTTAAAGAAAAGATCTTTTGTTGTCTCATTACTGCATTTACCCAGACCATCGGCACTCATTGCTCGACTAGGAACTTCTTTTGAATTACTTGCTTCAGGTGGAATGAAAACATTGTCTAAGAAATTGAATTCATGATCGTCATTAGGTTGACCTTCCACGCTCACTAAATTTGAACCATCCGGGAGAGATTCACTATCAGGATAAGAATATGAAACATTTGTATGATATTTTGAGAAGTGGCTAGTAAAGGCTTAATAAATGATTGGAAATTAGAGTGCTATTTTGACAAATTAAGACACTGCAAACGAACTTAGCTTTTTTGCCAACCATGTTTTAATATATTTTCGCATATAATTTTTTACGACAACATAAGTTGTGCCTTCTCGATATATGCACTCTTAAAGAAGATTCTGATGTGGACATGTGTTTGCATTTATGGTAGCCGCAATGGAAATTTTTGCTCAAATTACGATGAAACATTTGATGCTCAACGTGCGTCATAAAAACTTCTGTGCGATGATCGCAAAAGTAACACTGAAACATTGTTGTACCGTGGTGAAGAATCTATAATTTAAAAAAATCTATAATTAACCTCTATAACTGTAGACTTCATTGAGATATTTATCGTAGCGGTATTTTCTGTAATTATAAAAGTCGATGTTCTCAAAAAACCCACATTTATATTTTTTTCCAGAATTTTTCATAAAATTTATTTTTCTAATTTTTCTTGCAAGCAACGAAAGATAAGAAAAAAAACTCATAAATCGAAAAAAAAAAAATAAAATAAATAAAATAAATAAAATAAATAAAATAAATAAAATAA